>RJWJ010025621.1:0-23710 GCA_004363605.1 Indri indri | reverse complement strand
CTCAACATATATAAATTGCTCATTTTAAGATGGCATATAAACATTATTTGAAAGCTTTCTTTCTAGTGTGAAGACTAGCTAGTAAAAAGTCAATAAAGGTCACTAACAGATTAGTAACAAAATCTGACTGTTGTACACTGAATGATTTTTTTATCATAATCTTTCACTGTGCTTAGACTTGCCTGTCATAGCATTATAACTAATAAGAAAAACATACCCAAAATTTGGAAATAAGGCCAAGAGAGTGGAGCAAATCCTTACAACATGAGACTGGGGAATTGTTTACCAAGTAGACTCAATGATTATTTAATTATTTAGGGGAATGGACCTCAGCTTAGTTTTGAAATTTGATACTTAAGGTATCAAACCCTATGTGACATTTGCCGCCAACCTGTTGACCTTTTCTAGTAATGATGCAAATTATTTCTGTCCAGAAGAAAAGATAATTCCAAAGGTTATGGTTTTTTTTACACTGCAGAGCACTCACCAGTTTTATTGCTTCTGCAGACAATTTATTTTAGGCAGGACTTCCAGGGGACCATCTTGCCCACCCCATGAGGGAAGTCTGCGATCCATGTGGCTCACTGTTAACAGAAACAAACAGAACCAAATCAGGAATAATTCTTCTATGGGCTTCATCATGGGAATTCCCAGTTACATGAACCAAAATATTCTTATTTGTTTCTTATTACTTTTTCTTTAAATGTTGCATTAATTATTTTAAGTTGGGTACCTGTAATAATGACTTTTGACTTTTACAGTGGATGGTAAATATGGCAGGAAATTTTATTGTTTGGCTTTTTAAGCAAGACAAGTCACCAGCTATTTCTCAGCAATAGTCAGAGAAAAAAATGACATTGGTTCAGGTTTTCATTGTTCTGCAAAGAATCACTCCACTGTTCTCTTTTAGTCACAGAAATGCAAATGGAGTAAGTGTCCTTTGTCACAAGAGAAAGAAGTGCAAAGCTGATCTCTAGGGAAGGGGCATAATTATCTGGAGAAGCAGTCCAGGTCAATGGGGGCCCTGATGAATGGGAGTGCAAGGAAGGACCACTGAAGAAATGAATAAAGCAGTTTTGATTCCTGGTCTTAGAAGGAAGGCTCACTGATGGGGGTCGTGATGGGTTGATTGTGTCTTGGTCCTCATTTGTACATACCTCCCTTGGTAGTGCCCTTCTACGTTGAATCTGAACTTGGCCACATGCCTTGCTTTGGACAAAAGAATGGCAGCAAATGTGACATATCAGAACTCCCAGAAACAGAGCTTTGTAGCTGACCTACAGCTGATCACAGACGCATGAGCAAACTAAGCCAAGAACAGCAAAAGAACCATGCAGTTGAATACAACTTCCCGACCCACAGACTCTCTGCAGCTTTAAGCCTTGAGTTTGGGAATGCTTTACTCTACAGAAAAGTTAACAAATGCAAGGGCTGCTTGTGGTTTATGTGTGACCGAGGCTAGAATACCCTCACATCAGAGTCACCCTGCCACAATGCTGTGCCTCGGGGAACCCTGATTGTGAGCGGTAACTGTGGATTCTGGGGCACCGAGATGGCCTGACAGGGTCTGGTCTAGAAAGTATATCCCAACAACAACAGACAAAGCTTGTGTGCTGCATGGTACATAAAGACCTAGGTTTCATCTGCTGCATCTTCTAACAGCATGAAATAGCTGTGGGCTAATCAGATCCAAGTTCATTCTTCATTTAACAGTTACATGCAGGTTTTAAAATCCTTTGGGCCCAAGTAAACACGCGGATGCCTGAAATACTCAACTTTGGATGAGGTAGGTTCTAACTGGACATGCAATTATCTGAGCAATAACTGAAATATATAAGAGATATAACTATATCTAGTCCCTGAGTATTTGGATCATGTCATACTGGTCCCAAATGCTGCTGTTTCATTGCATACTTTGGAAATGAAATCTTAGGTGAGATAAAAAGAGAGATAAAGACCAGCAGAGGCTTTTAACTATAAATGAAAAACACTGGGGAAGGAGGAATGACTTTCAATGTTAGCAATTAATACCAGCTGTATACTTGAGGGAGGAAGGAGGCTACTTTATGAATAGCCTGAAGCTCTGGAAACACAGGCAGGTGTGTATTAAGAAGGTGGTGGGGTGCAGTGGAAAGAATAGAAGGATTTAGATTCCAATCGAAGTTCAAGTTCTGTCATTTCCAATCTATGTGCTTATGGGAAAGGTAATTAATTGGTCTGAGTCTCCAGTTCTCCATTTGTAAAATGGATCTTAACTGTCTCAATTGTGGAAATGTTACAAGTTTAGAGAAAATACATATGAGCATGTCACCTGCAGAGTGTGTGGCAGAGAAGCTGTTCAGTAGCTTTCGCTCGGAGCTGCTGCTGAGGGAAGGCAGGTGCATCAGGTGTTTCTGCAGCAGAGAAGGGAGGGTTTGATACACATAAGAAAGAGAGATGAGTTTTGGTCTGGGGCTTGAGCCAGGTAGCAGAAACTGAAAGGTCAACATCACAAATGGAGAATGTATTCTTGAGGTTTAAAATGTATGAGTCAGATAACACAGGGAAAAATAAGCCTAAAGAAGACTTGAAGATTACAGGTGTGTGGTGGATGGACTCTAGTGACCATAATGCCTATTTTTCAGTCCCCTTGGGTGTGGGCAGGACCTGTGACTTGCTTCTAACCAAACTCATATAGCAAAAGTGATGGGGGTATATGTAATTACACCCATGTGTTTGCACTACAGAAAGTTGCAATGCCTGCTCATCTGAAAGGAGACCGGCTCTCCCTTGCTGACTTTGAAGAATAAGTTGCCACGTTGTGAGCAGCCTATGGAGAGGACCATGTGGCGAGGATCTGAGGGCAGTCTCCAACCAGTGAACAGTAAGAACTGAGACCCTCAGTCTGACAATCTTCAAAGAACTGAATGTTTCCAACAACCTTATGAGTGTGGAGGCAGGTCCTTTCCCAGGCTGGACTCAGGTGAAGCTGCAGCCCTGGACAACACTTGGTTGCAACCTTTAGAGACTTTGGAGCAGACAATCCAGGCAAACCATGCTGGGACTCCTGTCCCCACAGAAACTGTGAGATTAAATATATGTTGTTTTAATCCATTAAAGTTTTGGTAATATTATTATGCAACAACAGATTAAGAAGCACATATTTTGGTATCTAAAAGTGAGGTCCTGCCACAACAAATACGTAAAAGTAGGCGTGACTTTGGAATCAGGCAGTGAGTGAGTCTCAGCATTTTGCAGAACATGATAGAGAAAGCCACGACCAACTTCTTTTTAATCACAAACAAAAAAGTAATTCAGAAGTGTGTTGCCAAGAAAGGAATCAGGGTACACAGGTGGTGGCCTTCCCCTCGATCGTGAAAATTAGCATACCCTATTCAATGCCTACATTTTGGATAGGCCAGTACTTCTCACTGAAATACTTCTGTATAGCAACGATCCTCGACCTTTTTGGCACCAGGGACCAGTTTCATGGAAGACAATTTTTCCACGGACTGGGGGTGGGGTGGTGGTTTGGGGATGATCCAAGTGCATTCCATTTATTGTGCACTTTATTTCTATTATTATTACATTGTAATATATAATGCAATAATTATACAACTTGCCATGATGCAGAATCAGTGGGAACCCTGAGCTTGTTTTCCTGCAGTGAATGCCGCCACTGATCTGACAGGAGGTGGAGGTCAGGTGGTGATGGGAGCAATGCGGAGCGGCTGTAAATACAGATGATGCTTCCCTTGCTTGCCTGCCACTCACCTTCTGATGTGTGGTCTGTTCCTAACAGGCCACTGACGGGTACCACTCCGCAGCCCGGGGGTTGGGGACCACAGCTATATAGTATTTTTTATTATTATGGAATAAAAAAGAAGTGTACATAAAAATAACAGATACGGAGGTGCTCTCCACTCAGGGTTAACAAAGATGAATATTTTACCATATTTGTTTCAGTTACCTTTTTAAAAGAAATAGCCATGACAGCTAAATTAGCAAAAGCCTTAGCTCCCACACCGTCACATCACCTGCCTCCCAAATGCGACCGCTCTTCTGAAATTGTTGTGTCTCATTCCCATGCATGTTTTTGGACTTTTTCACTGCATGCACATTTAGTTATAAGCAATATCTGTATTGGTTGGTGAGTTTGCAAAGTTTACATAAATGGTATCATATTGTATCTATCCCTTGACAATTTCTTACTTTCCAAACAATAGCAGGTAATCTAAATCAATCAATTTAGCTACTGGGTTTTTTTTTTATTATTATTATTTAAGAATAATCTACAGTTTATCCATTCCTTGACTTTTTTTTTCTATCACCAACATTTTTGCTTAAATCAATATCCCTGTGCTCTTTGCAAGGCTGGTAGGAGTGTTAAAAGGCACAGCTACTTTGGAGAGCCTTTGGCAATACCCAGTGAAGATGCATGATCCCAAACAACCTGCACTCTACGTGTAGGTGTCTACACATGTCTCCAAGGAGTTTTAATTCCACAGGCGATTGCCCCTTGAGAGCACGGATTGACTAATTCCATGGAGAGGCAGCACCACAAGGCTATCTTTCTTCCCCCATTTTTTCAGTCCCCCTTTCCTCATATCCCTCCTTCCTTTCCTTCGTGCCAGTTGGTCAATCTTCAGGGCCCAGTGAGAAGTAAAGGACAGACGATGCAAAGGCGCCTAAGTTTTCCTGCGCCACGCCCACAGTTTGCCGTAGAGGAAACTGAGAGTCAGAGAGGCAGAAAAAATTGGCTCCAAATCACAAAGGCTGCAAAGCGCATAAATGTTACATGTAGATTTCACAGCCACATGTGCCTGATGGGAAACCCACAGTGCGTCCACTGTCACTTTTCTAGCTTTCAAAAGATGGCTACTGCACAGCTGGCTCACTGTAAATGTTCAACAAATGCTATTCGGTATGTTGTGCTTCTATGTTTATATGACACATTACCTCCTGTGGTGTATATGTTTGCATATATGTACACGCACATACTCATATACACATATATATATAATCTGTGTGTATCTCTCTCTCTATATATTTATATATATCTTTTTATGAATATGTTTTGAATCCATTTTAAGTCTAATTCTTTTTAGTAGGGACTTGGTCCTCATGACTTTTAAATCTTAAGAAAAAACATTGCGGCATTTTATTGAGGAGACAGGGAATGGTAAATGTTTTTCTCTTGCAAATGGATTATTTTTAGCTTTCCAATACTTCACCTGACCTCAAGGAATTTAGCACTTTAATGCCAGACTCTCATGAAATTGTTTAATATGTACCTTTAGTGTGAAACTGTAACTGGTAGGATGAGGTGCCATCTCTATTCTGTTGCTTGTGTGCTACACACACCCACACGTCCACACGTGCACTGCTGACGTCCACAGACACACTTCGTCTTTACCTTCTGAATCACATGCACCATAAATTTATTGTGCAGTAAAATGAGTACGTGGAGTGCACAATGACACTTGCACATCCCACACTAGGGACGGACGTTACTAATAAGTCAAGTTACTATTTTTCAATTAACTTTCTGAGTATGTCTTAAGATTTAAAAAGTTAAATAGAACCAATAGTAGCATAATACTGGTATGGTCATTATGAATAAATTAAAAAAATGTTTGTCATACGTTCGCTTTATGTTTTCATAGAAGCATGATTTTATCATTTTACAAATAATATCCTTTTGCAGTTTGGGAAGTCACCCACCGAGATTGCCGGTGGGTTCACCTGGCAGAGCCAGTAAACTGTGCTGCCAGAGAGGAATACCTTAAGCCCAGGTGCATCTTTTCTTGGCTTACAGAGGTGAATTCTAAGTGCAATACACATTTGCCAACCTTTTGTTTTGTTATTTTATTTTCCTCTCTTACTAATTTTGTGTTTTGTTTTGGTTCATTGACAGCTGATAAAGTTGCTTCTTATTGATGGCAGGAATGACTGGGAATTTGGTTTTATGATCTGACCACTTGGTCTGATGGATTAATGGAATATAGAGGTTTATTCTCTGTGAGAAATGACAGAGAATATGGTTTCTAGTCTTTTTTGTTTGTGTGTCTATTTGTCTATGTAGGCTCAGATTTCATTAAGAATTTTGTGCCCACTGGGAAGGAGAACTGCTCTTTGACATCCGGACCTGTGAGCTTTTGTTTTGCTGTATCTCTGTGTACCTTGACCTATGGCTAAAATTGAGCTCAAATCTCTGTCTTCATGTCTATAATTCAAAAACGCCTTTAGTTTTCATTATATGAGTGGGTGATGCCTTCTTATGTCTAGATAGTGTTAATAAATCAGATTATGAAGTCTCTTAAAGGTATTCTGTTCTGATTGGTTTATAGAGATGAAAAGTGCTCATATAAACTGACTATTCCCAAAATTCTCAGAAAATAAGAAAATTAAACTCCAAAAACTTTAAGTGTGTTAGAATTAAAATAAAACTTTACTGAAGCTAACTCATAAATCTAAAAATACAAGGAAACATAGTTTACCAGGAATTGCCATCTACATTATGAACTGGGTGTGAATCTCCAAATATGTGTCCAGAAAATGGAATCTCCTTATGATTTTGCCACAACCTAGAACTCAATTATTGTCAGGAATATCAACAATTTATTAAAGTAGATTAATAAGATTTGGTTTATATTTTAAATAACAGTAATATTTGCTACTTTATTATTATCCAACATCTGAAGAAGGTGCCACCACCTTCGAAATCAAACTCAAATAGAAATATCTCACCTTACAAATGTTTGAGATTCAGATCACGATAGTTTACTAAGAACTTCTTGATGAAAGGATCACTTAAATTTTTAATAGGGATTGATTACAAGTTTCCTCTAAATTGTGTCTTTTCTTTTATTTATCAGGTAGTATAGACAACACTGAGTATTTGAAAAATTAATGCAAGATGTCACCTAGCATGGGAGCTGTTCAGTTGCTAGTAACAAAGCCCTGAACGAAATTGGTTTAAGCAAAAAGGAGCCTCTATTGGGTCTGTCATAGGTAAGTCCAGGAGCTGGAGCTGGCTTCAGTCAAGGTCCAAGTCGGGCTCTGAGTTTTGTCAGCAGGTCTCTTTCTTCATTCTCAGACATGACTTCTCTGTGTGGTTGCAGAATGTCCCCAGGAGTTCTAGGCTTGCGATCTTTAGGGTTCTAAGTCTCAGAGAAAGGGAAAGAGCCTTTGCTGATTGTTTTCTGACTGGCCTGGGTGGGTCATGTGCCCAGCCCTGGGAACAAGAGCAGTCCCAAGCAAACCTCCTAGATCGATGGGATTAAGGGTGGAGGTGGGGTGGCTTTCCACAGGAAGGAACCCTGGGCAGATTTAACTTTTAAAACCCTGTGTCTAGCATACCTCTTCCTTCTTTGAGTCATAGGTGAATTCCCCTCTTCTGTTAAGAATTTATTCTTTCCTCAGGGATCCTATACAACTGTATCATTTTCTCACTACCTTGTGATTATGAGATCATCTGTCTTTCTCCATGAATAGAAAATGAGGATGGGGTCAGAGAGGAGTAACTCGCTTTTGGTGCACATTATTTTTTAAATGCTTACCGCATTTAAATTAACCCCCAACACAACCTTGCAGACAGCTTGTAAGTGGCAAAGCCAGCATTTGAAATCCAGTGCACAGGCTGTCTCTTGGGGGCTACAGCTTATTCATCTTTATAACTGGACTTCCCAGTGCCTGGCCCATTCAAGGATGTCAATAAATATTTACTGAATGGCAGAAAGGGAGGGCAGGCAAGCCACAGGGAGCAAAGGAAGTTAGTTTTACTTTTCCAGAGTCTTTGTGTTTACCCCCTTCCCTGAACGCAGGTCAAGTGAGTTCACAGTGTTTGTGTCTGTTTCCTGAATCCGGCTGTTCTTTGCACTTGCCCTCTCATCGGTATTCCTCTTGGATCTGTGGCAGACACTTGGATTCCAGGGCAAGCCCTTATTGATCCTGCCAACTGGCCATGACGTGCTCTGTTTTGGAATCTGTGTGGAACACCCAGAGCTGCAAAGGCAGACAAAGCCAGCTGCAGACGGCATGGGGGCCTCACGGTGCAGTGCTCAGGAGCCCATTCTACAGGGAGGTGGCTTTGTGTTCCTCTGGTATAGATTATGAGATAAAATACAGAACACCCAGTTACATTTGGATTTCAGATACTTTTCAATGTAAGTATTTCCCATGCACTATTTGGAGCATACTTATACTAAACATACATATATTCATTTTTTGCATGAAGTCCTGAAATTCAAATATAACTAGTTTTTTTTTTTTTTTTTTCCACTGTGATTGGCAAACTCATTCTGCTGAGAAGCCTGGCTCCCAGGGCTCCTTGGGGTCCCTCAGACTTCCATAGTTAGAGAGCCTTTGATGCCTTCCAGTCCTTTAACTGCCATCCCCTGCAGCTAGTCAATTTTGGAGCCCCATAGAAATGACTCCTGAGATAACTAAGACCTTGCTCAGAGCCCTTGGTCAGGCTCTGACTCCGGTGTCACAGAGTGAAGCAGCCCCTCAATGCCCTGCTCCCGGTGCCTGCGCCGCGCTCCTTCCGCACAAGGACGAGCACGCACCAGGCTCAGAGCATCTTGTACCGATTTCTGCTCAGACCCTCCGAAGGGATCCCCGTTCCCTGCCAAGCAAAGTGAAGGCTTTTCCAGGCCCTCTATAACTCACTTACGACCCACCTTTCAGGCCAACACGTGTGTACTACCCAGCCCACCTGGACGACGCAGCGATCCAGGGGCTCCTGCCCCCGTCTGGAATACCGTCCACCCTGCGGCTTTCAGCCCAGACCCTGCCCCGTCCTTCGTAGGCCATTTGGAATTCCTCCTGCTCCGCCAAGCCTTTCTCGGTGCCCCGTCACCTGAAGCTGCTCCTACTTGGAACCTTTGAGCATTTCTTCTTCATAATTCATGTGAGAGGCATGACAGAATGAAGCCGTAAGTGGACATTTAGATCCGTTTGGTTCTCTTCTTGATTCTATTACCTGTGTTCAAGCAAGGTGAACTCATCTTGCTGCGCTTTGTTGTTTTAAGTGTAAAATGGAGCTAATGATACCTAAGGAGTATTGTATTGAGCATTAAACGAGTTTATACATTTAAAGAGCTGTTCATAGTTGATCCTTTAAACTCTTTTTTTTCTTTTCGCATTTCTGTGGGCAGCCTTTTCCCCTAAGGATTTTAATCTAGGTTGTATTAGAATAATCGGTGCCCTCGTCTCATGAATTTTGAGCTTCATATTGGCAGAAATGTCTCCCTGAAGATTGTAAACTCTGGAACAATCTCTCCTTGCATACAGCAGTTGCCCAATATAATAAATAACAGGGGATTTGGATTAGATATTTTCTTGTACTCTTGGCTGAATAGCAGCCCTCTTACTTCTGAAAAGAAGCATTGGAATGATCCATCCCATAGTTTCCAATCTGTTCCACACACTCCATGGGAGACGCAATGCTGTGTCAATTAAATGGGTAATTATGCAACGAATATATAATTTTCATATTCATAAAGCAATCGTCTATTATTAAGATTTCTTCTCCATTTAAATGGAAAGGATCCTTTATGTAGGAAGTTAGTAAATTACTTTTACATCAGAAGAGATGGGATGCATTTTCTTTTAGACATCAAAATCTTAATTGGGGCCTTCACGGCTCCAGTATAAATGCATTTATAGGAAAACTGTTGTTTTGGAGATGGTTTGGGTTTCTGTAAAATGAAGTGGCTAAGCATGAAACCTGCCTGGATAATAAAAATCACAGGTTACGCATATAGGAAGTGGAAGCTTTGAATGGATGTCACATCTGTTAGTCCTTTTGTTCTTTAAAAGAACCCTCAAAGGCAGGCACAGCTGAAGTCATTGTCCCCACTTACAGATGTTGTAACTGAGGACAGGGGTTGGTTGAGCTGTTCCTTGGAGGTCACCAGTGAACAGTGCATTCAGCATCAGTGGGGTCCGAGGGAGAGAGGTGGGGATGGGGGACCTTGTCAGGGCTCGGCCTCGCAGGTCCTGGGGTGCATGATCTCTCTGAGCTTCATTTTCCTCTTCAGTATAAATGAGGCTTGCATGGGACTAGCTGGGGAAGGTCAGGGGCCTGCATCCTGTAAAGGCTTGGCACAGTCAGTGATCACTGTCAAATCAACTCCTACTTCTGAGATTCATCTAACAGTCTTTCCATGGGGATCCACTGTTTCCTGAATCTCAGTCCAGGGACTGACTCAGAAATCATTTTGGACCTTGCCCAGCATGCCTGTGGCCCACTGGTCCCACCTCCTGCTGCTCCTGGTCTTGCCTGGTCTTGCTGCTGCTTGACCTGCTGGAGCAAAGCGGATAGTCCCTTTTCATTCCGTGTCGGGGCCCCCAGGTCTCAATGCACAGCAGAGTGCACTGCGGAGGGAGGGCCCCTCTGCAGTCCCAGCATCTCCCCCTCTACACCTGCAGATTTCCATTACATCCCAGAAGTCCCAGGGGACGGGCTGATGTGAGCTGCACAGGGGCGTTCCTAGGATGGCTGAATAGATGGGTAGATGACTATAAAAACACACAAAAGTCTACAATACAAAAATGTGGGTCGTTTGAATTAAAGTTATTAAAAAAAATAAAACACATTTATTTTTGCCTGGTAACTTATACAATGATTTCTTATAGGATATTTAGAAAATATTGAAAAACATAGTGGAGAGAATTAAAATCACCTGTACTCCTTGTCCCCAGAGCCTGTCTTGGTTTTGTATACTTGCAGGGTGGTATGGCCTTTTTCTATTAGTTGTGTACACAAAAAAATGGTATTCTACCCTAAAACTATTTTCCGAATTCATTGTTCTACTTAATAGTACATTTCCTTCATTTTTAAATACCTTTAAAGTATAACTTTAATAACTGACTAGTAGCTTATTGTGTTGTGTTTCGTTCAACCCATCTTCTCTATTTTTGTACGTTAAAATGCCTTCTCCCCCCAGTTTGTGTTACTGCAAAGAATACAGAGATAAGCATCCTTGTTTTTCAAGAAAAAAGTTATCTGTAAATTCACTGCCCTGTGCTTCACCCTGAATATTTGCAGGTATAATCAGGAAAAGAAGACTTAAGACTCTAAGGCTCTTTCAAATCCATTGGGTTATCAGAACCAGGGCATATCTTGAAAAGGTAACCAAAGGTTGTTTAGTGAACTGGGTCTTTCCTGACTTATCTTGAGATCAAACAATTTGTCCAGGAGCCAACAGATATTGGCTCCTGGTTTGCATCTTTGCATGTGCATTTATGAATGGGGCAATAGGAGATTTCAGTTCTGACAAATAAGCATGTGCTTACCAAGTAGCAAGGGGGCAGGCATCCCAGGTGTAGGGGGCTGCACAGGCCGAGATGTGGAGGCATGAGAGAGTATGGATGGCTTGAGAAACAGGAGTGGCCCTATGTACACGGAGCACAGAATGCATAGCTGAGGGCACATCATGCCAGTTGGATGTGTAGCTGCCTTGGCTGTCATGCTAAGCATTGTGAACTTTATCATGTCCCAGCAATCAACTTCTTAATAATTATTAGCATTTGTAATGCAATTTGCAGTTTACGCAGTGCTTCTGTAATTCTCAGGATTCTCCCAACCATGCTGTGTGGAAGGACTTGTTGAGAGTTGCCAGCCAATAAAAGATCCCCCGTGTTTCCTCTTCTGAAATCTTTTCAGCCAGCTGGGGCAGAGTGAGATATTCTCTGGTGGGCTTCCCTGCAGCATGTTTCTGTGTCCTGGTGCCCATCCCTGGGGGCTCTGATGATCCTGCGTGGGTTCATGGTCAGTGCTCCTTGCAAACTCTAGGCTCCGTTGTGTTCTCAGAGCCTCCCATAGTCCAGTGGCCACCGCACACCTTCTGTTTGTTACAGGAATAAATAAGTGCCCAGACGTGGTATTTTCTCCTGCACTCTTTAAGTTGAAACACACACACCCCCCGCCCCAACACACACATTCACTGCAAGCAGCCTGTCAAATCCTTCTCCATCCATCATTCCTGGCCTCTCTCCCTGCAGCAGCAGAGACGTGGGTTGCCTTCCGAGGTGTGGGCTCTGCTGTAGTGCTAGGGCAGAAGGGACTGGCAGGGGTGTACGTGCCCCAGATATAGGGGCCATACATTGCATTGCAGATTGTCAGAGCTGGGAGGGACCTTACCGTATATTTTATGCCATCCTCTTATTTGGTGGCATGCCTAGCATTGCAAAGTCTCTGGTCCTGGAAGGGACCACAATACTGGACAGGAACTCTACCTTCTCATACCGAGCCCCCTCTCTTAGTATTGAATGGGGGTGTGTTACTATGTCTTGGCCATTTGCCTTACAGATGAGAGGGGCACTCCACAGAAAGGAGCCGTGGTTGGCTTTGGAACAAAGGGATTGGGAAAAGGCCCTGGAAGAGAGCAGAGGGGATAAAATGTACCCAGGGATTCTGCATTATGTATGCACACAAGAGACATGTTTCAGAGTCTTTTTTTCTCTTTTTTACTTTTGGACATGGAGTTGGGCATAGATGGGATCAAACTCAAGTCTGATCTGTTTGTCCCAAAAGAGAGTTTCTAGCGACCAACTTATATGATGTTTGCCATCAGTCAGAGCTCTGTCTCACACCAGGGACAGAGGGGTTGGTGCCCACATGCCCATCCCTGGTTGCATCTGACCCTACACTGATGTCTGACCAAGATCCTGCAGCCCAGGCGGTAGGCTGATTTCACTCATGCTCATGGCTCACATCAATTTTGTAACAACGGGAATGAATCTAGAGACATGATGCTAAATGGAATAAGCCAGTCACACAAGTACAAATACGGCATGATTCTACGTACGTGAGGTACCTGAAGCAGTCAGACTCGTAGAAGCAGAGAGTAGAATGGTGCTTGCCATTCCTGGAGGAAGGGACAAATTGGGAGCTGCTTGTCAATGAACATAGAGTTTCTGTTGTGCAAGATGAAGAAGTTCTAGAGATCTGCTGTACAACATAATGCCTACAGTTAACAATTACTTTAGAATATGTTAAAGGAATAGAGTTAATTTTTATTACCAAAAAAAAAAAAAAAAGCACACACACACACACACACACACAAAACCACAAGGAAATATTTGGAGGTGACGGATATGTTTAGTGCCTTGGTTGTGATGATGGTGTGTGTCATGGGTGTATTCCTATGGCTCATCAAGATGTATGCGTTAAATGTGCTCAAGTTTTGCATATCAATTATACCTTGTGTGGTGGTTAATTTTAGGTGTCAGCTTGACTGGATTAAGTGATACCCAAATAGCTGGTAAAGCATTATTTCTGGGTATGTCTGTGGGGGTGTTTCTGGAAGGAACTGGCATTTTAATCAGTGGACTGAGGAAGGAAGATCTGCCCTCACCAATGTGAAAAGGCACCATCCAGTCAGCTGAGGGCCTGGATAGGGGGGACAAAAGGCAGAGAAAAAGCAAATTTCTTCTTTCTCTCTCTAGAGCTGGGACACCCATCTTCTCCTGCCCTTGGGCTTCAGAACTCCAGATTCTCAGGCCTTCAGACTTGGACTGAGTCCCTTTACCATCTTCCCTGGGTCTCCAGCTAGCAGATGACGCAAGGTGTGACTTCTCAGCTTCCATAAATGCATGAGCCAATTTCCCTAATAAATTATTTTTATCTATCTATCTATCTATCTATCTATCTATCTATCTCCTATTGATTCTGTTTCTCTAGAGTATACTGAATATTACACCTTGATAAAGCTTAAAAACATAGTAGTTCTTTGTAAAAAAAAAAAAAAAAAAAAAAGGTCATACAGATTTTCCTTTTACGGAAGGGGCCTGAATGCATAACAGGCTCCTGGAACCATGTGGTGTTCCCTCCAGAGCATGTGGAGTTTAAGGAGCTTCTGCTGTGGACACTACATATAAAATGCACATTGGTATGGGAATTTCATCAAACTCCAGTGATAAGCCACAGTAGTAACCATGTTGTGACAATAATCAATAATAGTTAATGTTTTCTGAGTGTCTTTTCCGTGCCAGAATTAGTGATAAGTACTTCTTGTGGGCTGAATTAGGTACCCCCAAAATTCATATGTTGAAGTTCTAAACTCCAAAGATGATGCATTTGGAGGTAAGGCCTTTAAAGAGGTAACTAAGTAAACTGAGGCCATTAGGATGGGCCCACTATGGCTTGAATGTTTGTGTCCCCTCCGAAATTCATGTTGCAACTTAATCCCCATTGTGGTGGTACTAACGGGGGGGCCTTTTGGGAAGTGATTGAGTCATGAGGGCTCTGTCCTCATGAATGGATTCCCACCTTATGAAAGGGCTGGAGGGCACTAGCTGAGACCCTTTTGCCCTCCACCTTCTGCCGTGTGAGGATGCAGCAAGGTGCCATCCGGAAGCAGAGAAAGCCTCCCTCACCAGACACTGGACCTGCTGCCACCTTGATCTTGGACTTCCCAGCCCCTAGAACTACAAGGAAATAAATTTCTATTCTTCATATATTACCCGGTCCATGGTATTCTGCTATGGCAACCTAAGAAAACTAATACAGTACTTTCCCCATATTACCCCAATGCTTACAAGAGAAAGAAGGGTGATGGGGTGATAGACACGGAATCTTGGCTTCTGGCTCAGTGTGGGAACTCAGAAATTCTCTTGACTTCTCTGGGCCTCAGTTTTCACGTCTGTTTAAATAACAATTACAATAATAATCATTATCCTTATAAATAATTACAGAATGCCTAAGTTTAAGAATATTTGTCACAATAACCCTGCAGAGTAGAAATATTAGTACAAATATTTTAAAATGAGGAAACCAAGACTGAGAGAAGTTCAGATCCTATTCAAGAGCATACAGCTAGGAAGTGGCTAAGCCAGAATTTAACCCCAGGTGCTTTAACCCAAGGGGTTGGAATAGCTGGTCAGTATGGTTCCTCCCTGCCATGACGTTTCAGAGCACTACTGCTGATGTGTCCTCGGTGTACCTCCGCTCTCACTGTTTTTCCTACTCTCCCAATGTCGCGCCACTCTTTTTGCCCTGCAGATCTTTGGGGATTTATGCACAAAGACTTCCATGGTTCCAGAGCTCCAGTGTCTGCCACTTCAGGTGGATTCTGAAGGCACTTTCCCGGTTTTCTCTTTAAGTCCTACTGAGAATCCGATTCCCTACCTGGCACCGAGAGCTCCTCAAGGACAGGGACCACAGCTTACCTGAAACCTGTCACTCTCAGGGCTCCTGTTCTCCTCCTGCCATCTCAGATGGATGTGGCTCTCTCTTGATCCCCACACCCCCATTCTCCCTGGAACTCTGGGTCCCTGTCCTCATCCTTCAGCAGAGGTCCTCGGAGCCTGCGGCAGCTGTTCCCCCTCCCTCCACCTGCCTTCACACTGGCACTTGCTGGCTCAGAGGCCTTCTCCCTACCCAAAGTCCTGCTGTTTCTCTGGGAGATGTTAATGACTCACTCAACTTCTGGCCTCTCCAGCAGTGTGGGATACTGGTTAAATGTAAAGATTTTGGGATCACAAAGACCTGGAATTAAATCCCATCTCAGAAATGTCCTAGCTGAGCCTGGCCCTTCATCACTCTGAGCATCATCTTTTCATGTGTAAATTGGCGATAATATTAAAACCTACCTCATCATGTTATGGGGAATAACATATGTAAATTCCTTAACACTCAAAATAAAATAAACGTGTCAGTGCTGGCAGTTCTACACAGCTCCAGCTTCACCCTCTCTTGCCACGATGTCTCCTTCCGTCCCCCTCCATGCTGTTCCTGAGCATTCGCCGCAGCCTTCACCCAACCCCAAACCTGGAACACTCCACCCTGACAAGCATAAGCTCAGACTTGTTCTTTGTGATCACAACGTCTGTCTTCTGGCATCCTTGTTCCCATCCACTCAGACCCCAGATGCCTCATCCTCTCCCAGTCTTTCAGGACCCGTCTCTCCTCCAGTGTCTTGTGATCACCATTCATTCCTGGAGCCTGAGCTCTCTGCATCCCTTTCCTGCTACAGCCCCTCTGGAATCCAAACCATGGCCCTGTAATCTGTTACATCAAACCAACATCCAGTCCGTGGTCACCTGTTCTTCTCCTGCACCGATCCAGGTTTCCCATCTCCCTCAAACCCTAACTCCAAATCTTCCTCTCTGGGAAGTCAAGCTCTCCCTCTACTTCTCAAATAACGCAGGAGTTCCTTCTGCCCCCAGCCCTCTACTACCTTTAAGTAAATCCCATTCCCCTTTTTTTCCATCCTGTCTCTCCGGAACAGAGCTGGCTTCCCTGGTCTGAGGCTGCCTCTCCCCACCCCCAGGGCATTGGAATCACTGCCTCTTGTCTTCTTCCTTCTTCTTCTCTCCCTTATCTGCACTATCATCCTTGATGGTTATTTCAGTTTATAAACAGGCTCAAGTTGTTTCAATCCTGAAAAACATCCCTCCTCCAACTCTGAAATTCAACACAGTAACTTTATTTTTCTATTTAGCAACTGAATCAATAGTTAAACTCTTCCTACCAAAAAAAAAAAGAAAAAAGTTAGACCCCCAATGATTTTACAGTTAAGTATCTAAGAAAAAATATTGTTAATATTAGTATTTCAAAGAAATGAAAAGGAGGGGAGATTGCACAGCTTATTTTAGCAAAGTGGTACAACCTTCATTCTGCACCCAAGCAAGGTTGCAAAAGGAAAATTATGTTCAAATCTCATTCATATATATAATAACAATGTTCTAAAGAGAACATTGTCAGTCTGAATAAAACAGTGTTTGCAAAATGAAGGTGCATTAAGACCAATTGAGGTTTATTCCCGGAATGCAAATTTACATTAAGATTATGGAACACATTAATGTAATCTACTCTATTAACTGAAGTAAGGAGAAAAATAACCTCCTTATCTTAATAGATGTAAAAGAGAATATGTGATAAAATTTCAATAACTATTATTTAAAATGTTTAGTACTATAAGAATGAAATTATTAGTATTAGTAAGAGATTATAGGAATATGGCTTCCATGGTCTGAATGCATTTGTTCTCCTAAAATTTATACGTTGAAACCTAATCCTGATGGGTGGCATTAAGAGATGGGACCTTTGGGAGGTGATTAGGCCATAAGTGGAATTAGTGCCCTTAGAGGCCTGAGGCAGCCTTTCTGCCCCTTCCTCCACATGAAGATGCTCCAAGGAGACTCGCGTTTCTGAAGGAAACAGGTCTGAGGAAACCAGACACCAAATCTGCCAGCACCTCGATCTTGGAATTCCAAGCCTCCAGAACTACAAGAAATAAAGTTCTGTTGTTTATAATCTATGCACTCTATGGTATTTTATTAAAGCAGCTGAAATGGACTAAGACATAAATGGAAACCCAGTGAAGATTCTTCACAAATGTTCCTCTGGCAGACCTGGGGGAGCAGGATGGAAGGTAGGGGCCAGAGTCCAGGTGAGGAGGGTGGGCTGGACAATGAACTGTGTTGGGTAATTGGATAGAAGATGTAAGGGTAAAAACCAAAGGCTCATAATTTAAAAAATAATAATACAAAGGAGAATCTTAATGGCCTCAAGATAGGGAAGTGTCCTTAAAGACCACCAAAAAAAAAAAAAAAAAAAAAAAAAAAAAAAAAAAAAAAAAAAAAAAAAAAAAAAAAAAAAAAAAAAAAAAAAAAAAAAAAAAAAAAAAAAAAAAAAAAAAAAAAAAAAAAAAAAAAAAAAAAAAAAAAAAAACCAAACAAAAAAGAAGAAGCAAAGATAAAGAAAAACATAAAGACAAACTCAAGTTTATATGTTTTTGTGTGTATATATATACATATCTTTTACAACGATTTGATATATTTCATATTTTTTTAAGAAAACCTTAAAACAAAAGGAAATGTATTCAATTACATTAAATTCAGGGAGAAAGCCTTGATAGAAAATAATGGTAAGATATTTGAGCTGAGTTTTGTGTTGAACTTGTGCTTTTCTTCACCCAAGTCCACAAATGCATGGATGGGATGGAACACAAGTCTGATGACACGTGAAATGTTAAAATTAGAAGAGAGCCCAGCGCTTCTCTTATAAATCCTGTTCATTATAGAAAGGAGGAAACTGAAGCCCAGAGGGTCCACGTGGTTCGCAAGGTCACTGAGCTCAACACTCGCAGATTTGGTGCTGAAGCAGGGCTGGGGCTCCCTGGCTGCCTTGGTCTCAGGAGGCTACTGCCTGGTCGCTGAGACTTTTTCCAGGTGAACCTGAAAGTACTGTGGCCAAGGAGACAACACGAGTCTGCACGAGTCTGGAAGAGTGGGCCTAAGACTATTGGGTGGGCATTAGGTGCCAGGCCCCATGCTGGGAGCCTGCCTGCACACTGTGCTGTCATTCAGTCCCCCAGACCACCTTAAGGCAGTGCTCATACCCTATTACACAGAGGAGGAAATGAGTCTCAGAGAAAAGACACATAGAAACTTCATGCTCAAGATAAATTCTTCCGCCTTTATAACTCACCAAGGGCAGGTCTTGGAAGAGGGCCTGGAGTGTCTGCAGACAGGAAAGATAATAGAACTCTCCAACACTTCCATCAAGAGAAGTGAGAATGCCCTGGCCAATTCCCAAGGCCATGCCCTCTATAAAAGGAAGAATTTGTTCCCAAAGTACTGTAATCATTTAATGTGATAATTCACCAACTTAAAATGATGGAGATATATATATATATATATACACCCTCTTCTTTATTGAATTTAAAAATAATATCATTGTTTACAATTTAGTAAGGACATTTACTTTTTTTCATTGTGCATCTATATTTTATTTTATATGCTATTTTTAATTATTGTGGGTACATACTAGTTGTATATATTTATAGGGTACATGTGACGTTTTGATACAGGCATACAGTGTGTAATAATCAAATCAGGGTAATTAGGGTATCCAGGACATTTACTTTCAATGTCATTCTGCTCACTATCGACTCAATAGACTCCCCCGCTTTTTCAAAGTTGCTGACATTCTCAAAAGCACACATGATTTATTCGTTACCAACTAACTTCTTTTTTCTGATAGTGAATCAAGCTTTTCTTAGCAGTAAGGAAATGGCATCATAAAGTGTGATAAATAAACATAAATTATGTGCCCAGAATTCTATCAGTCATTCATTGTTCAAATCTTTATTGGGGCTTCTCAGAGTAGAATATCCTGGGACCAGACTGCTTAGGGTCAAACTCTGGCTCTGCCACTGTCTAGCTTGGAGAATTTCCACTGGCTACCTGTGCCTCAGTTTCCTCCCCTGTGAAAAAATCGGATAATAATAATACCTATCTTGTGGTGTGGCCAATGTGAACTCCTGGTGTAGTTTTTAAGGTGATGGTCTGGTGATTTGGAAATCTGTGGCTCTTTACTTACGTTATTCAGAATTGGCTATTCTATGCTATATAAACAGATAAGCCCTGAAATCCTGACAGTGTAAAATAAGCATTAAGTTCTTGCCCCATTGTAGTTGAATGTGGGTCAGTTGCCATTGGGCACTTCAAAGGGAACTTCAGTCTGACCTAACTCTACTTTGAAATTTACCATTTTATTTTCCCTTGTTTTGTTGTTTATTTCTGTTTTGTTTTCAATTGCAGAGATAGAAGAGAGGGTGTGCGTTTGTGTGTGTGTGTGTAGGTATAATTCATGCCCAGTATTTCCTCATGCAAGAAGTGACAAATCACTTCTGCTGTTTGACTGTTGATGATTGGTGAGTCACACTGTCTCTGACCAGTGACAAATGCAAGTGGGCTGGCAAATGCAAGTGGTTGTACAGCTGGATTAGCATGGCTGCCATCATTGAGAACCTGCTAGTGCTTAAAACAGTTAATTCTCATGTAAACATGGAGATGAGGAAACCGATGCTCAGGAAGATTAGGTATCATGCACAACATCGCACTGGTACAGCAGCTGGAGTTGGGGTCAAACCGGGTGCTTTTGCTTCTAATGCCCATGTGCTTTCATGAGAACACTGCTGACCTCCAGGTTTCAGGGGAAGGAGAGCAGATGCAAGATTTTCCATATTTTTGAATGTGCATCCAGAATATTTTAAAGTGTCCATTTATATTGAACTTAGTCTTAAAAAGGAAAATGATTTAGCTTCACTGATGTTTACTCTAAGGATTGACGGTTGCACCATAACCCAGACCACACTTCAGTGGGCACCTACCTGCCTTGCCCGATCTTGAAGGTCACATGTGAGCAGAACTCGATGGTGGTTCCCTTCCTTCACTGTAATGGGGGATGCACAGTTTAATTGTGCCTAGTAAATTGAATTTAAGATTATATAATTAAATTAATCCTTACAAGTTGGGCAAATGTCATAAAAAGACCCTGAGAAAAAAATGAAATAAAACACATACCACACACACATAAACATGGATTAAAGGTAGATGTACATATAACGTAAACACAAATGAACAGGAAGAAAAAGTCAAGCAAGCATATTTACCAGGAAAGACTTTGCCAGCCCGAACCTCAGTGGAAAACAAAGTCGATCAATCATATCTAACAAACATTGGCCTATTATAACCAATAATGTTATTTGAAGTTGGATTTACGTCTGTTATCGTTTACTACTGAATTTGCCCTAAATCTATTTTTCAGATTAGTGAGTCTCAACTGGGGGAAATTTAGCTCCCCAGGGAGCTTTGTCAATGTCCAGAGGTCATTTCGATCATCACAACTGAATCGAGGAAATATGCTACTGGCACCTAGTAGGGGCAGGGTCAGGGAGATGTTGAACATCCTACAATTCCCAAGGCAGTCCCCCCAGCACAAAGAATCACCTGGCCCAGCATCTATAATGCTGAGGTTGAGCAACACTGTATTAGATAATGATAGTAGGACAGCTATATAATTTATAAATATAAACCTACAGAAAACGGAAGCAAAGTTCATAGCAGAGTATACAGGTGGTAATGAACAGGGACTGACTGTTCACATCCTGGCTTAGCTCCCTGTGGCAGAGTGAATTTAGTCAAGTTTCACAACTTTGCCTTGGTTTTCTCCTAGCAGGGACATCACAGGCTTGTTGTGAAGGTGAGACGAGTTCCTATACAAAGTGTTTAGCATAGTGCCGGTGCCCAGGAAAAACTCTACCGCATAAATGTTTTCTGTGATCACTGTTACATGTACCCCAAATAAAGAACTGATAGGAGTATGTGATAAAATAAATATAGGGACACCTCTGGGCTGAATCACTGTGCTGCTGAAAAAATATTTCCACTGAAGACCTCCCTCAAAGCATAACACAGTCAGCCTTCTCCTAATGCCACTCCCCAGCCCCTGTGGTAATCAAGCTGGTTTTTAGGTGAACCAATCCATCAGTTAATCAGTTAATTAAATCAAGCACAGGAATTGAGCACCTAGCATAAATACAAAACAAACTTGTAACTTTTGGTTGGCAGGCAATACAAGACAAATACATGAGAAGAAAATCAACCCGAATTCTATTCGAGTAAAATTTTGAAATGTATTGAACATCTTCTATATGTTCTAGATACTGCTATTGGTTGATAAAGAAAAATAAGAAGATATAGGCCCTCTTTTTTAAAGAACTTCATTCAAAGACTTCTCAGTCTAGTGGGGGAAATACATTTTTTTAGAAATAACTGTATTATGGAATTCCAAGGCAGCTCAATGGAAAAAGGGATTACCTCTAAGGTAGGTCTGAAAAGGCTTCCTGAAGGATGCAATGTGGAGACAAAGGTTTGAAGGATGAGTAAGAATTCACAGATGTGCTGGACATCTTGGGGCTTTCTGGAAAGTATAAACAGGTTGGTATTGCTGGACCAAATAGAGCAGGAATCAGACCTTCGATGCCTCTGAAGGCCAGACCCTGGAGCTTGGAGCTTATTCTGAAAGTCCAGAATCACTCCTGAAAGGTCTTAAGAGGATAAAATCAAAGCTGCATTTTTAAAAGATCAATATGGTGTGTACAGCAGATAGGTTAAAGGGGACAGAACTGGAATTAAGGAGATGTGTTAAGAAATGATTTAATTCAGATAAGAAACAGGATGGCCCTGGGCCAAGGTGGTGGCACAGGGAGTGGATAGATAAGGAAGTATAACTGATAAACACGGCACCCCAAACATTTCTTCTATTTCTCCAACTCATCTCAACATTTAAAAAATAGTAATAGCTCACACATACATAGCTCCTCCTGGGCGCGAGGCACTGTTCTACGTTTTAATCCATTACATCCATGTAAGTGTTAATCCACTTAATCTTCATAACAAACCTATGAGGTGCATTTATTATCATCCTTGCTTTACAGAAAGGGCCGTTGACATACAATTAGGTCAAGCTGTATCTTTAAAGGCAGACAGCAGGAGATGGCAAAGGCAGATTTCAAGGCCTGGCAAGCCACCTCAGGCTGTGATCTTCTGTAAGCAGGAAGTGAAGTTTATCCCTCTTGGGGATCTTGGTCTTCCCAAATTGCCCTAAATCCATGGGGGCTTGCCCAGTCCAGCCCCAAAGGGAGGCCGTTGCGACTTTCTCCCAATGTGCAGAGTGTGCGGAGTCTAAGCATTTTATGACAGTTGCTTCTTGCTGCCACAGGAGGTCACCATTGAAAACCTGCCTCCTGCAAGAAGAAATGCCAGCCTACTTGGCTGTGATTCTTTGTTCACCTGGAAGGGGCTCAAGCCCCCGTGGTCCTGCGAGGGATGACAACCTCACTCCAACCACAACCAACTCAGCCAGACATCCTGTGCCAGCTCCCCAGACTGCATCTCTCAGCACTCAGTGCTCTCCCATGGGTCTTCACCTTCCCGTGGCAGCAGAACCAGTGTCCTGTCCTATCATAACTGGTCACCTCAAAACATAAAGCAAGCTTACACCCATTTCTCTGGATACATCATTACTTACAGCCTCTTGTTGAAAAAGATGTTTTTGAAAATCTGCCGTGGAGCCCTGTCACAGATGACTCGGAGAACTATTTACATGACAGAACTGACAGAGGTTGTTATATTTAATTAGATGTATGGGATATGAGGGGAAGGGGGGAGGGAGAGAGAGAGAGACACTAGGAAGACGAGGCTATTGTCAGGTTTCTCTGGCTTCTGTGCTTTGATGGGCAGTGGAGCATTCCCTGGGAGCGGGTAGCAGTGGAGGGTTATTTCTGCCTTTGAATTGGTTCCATCTAGGCCCACCCTGGGCAGTGGCACAGACTTTCCCTTCCAGACCTCCCCTGGCTCCCAGCTGTTAAGGGCCTTACACAGACCTTCTCTACGTCTGGGAATGCACCAGTTTGGAGTGGGCAATGCATGGGGTCCCTTCATGAGGAGAGCACTGGTGAGGGGATCTCTGGGTCCAGAAGGCATCCCTCTAGCTGGGTGATAGATGGGCGGGAGGCTGGTCAGTCCAAGGGAAGGGTATGAAGAGGAAGCCTTTACTGTAATAATTCCCCTTCATAATACTATTACCACATAGAGAACAGGAGTGGGAGCAACTTTTGGGACATATACCCTATTGGGAAATGTTGTATGTTGCATTTGATGTTATCTCAAGGCTTATTGCATAGATTACACACACATAATTTATTTTTGGTTTAAAAATCAAAATGCCTTATAAAAGTGTGTGCTTAAAGTCTCATTCTTATCTTAACTTTGTCTACACAATTCTCTCACCATCCTTACTGCCACAGCTAATAGCCATTTTTCCAAGTTTCTTACATAACCTTCCAATATATTTTTATGCCAGTGCAAGCAAAAGCAAATACACACTGGTGTCTCTCTCCTTGTTTCACAAGAGTTATCTTGTTTT
>RJWJ010025620.1:0-23718 GCA_004363605.1 Indri indri | reverse complement strand
GAAAACCCATCTCCCCTGCCCTCTCACACCCTCTGTTTCAGAATCCTTAGCCTTATTTCAGGCTCTTGAATACACAATGCTTTCATTCAATTCCTCTTCTCCATTCCTCCAAAACACTACATACATCTGTCCCTATTGCCTGGAAAGTTCTTCCCACCCATATTTACCTGGCTAATTCCTGTTCCACCATATATAACTGGTATAGCCTTGTACAAATAACTTCATTCTTCTGAACCTCAGGGTACTTTTCTCTAATGTGGGGACAATAATAAGGTAATGGCAGCAATTCAGAGTGTAGGTGTTAAAGCAAATTACCTAGGTTCAAATCCTACCTTTGTCACTTATTAGCTGTGTAACTTTGGGCAAGTTGCTTCACCTCTCAGTGCCTTACTTTCTTACTCTGTAAAGCAGAACCTTAGTTGTAAGGCTATTGGGAGGATTAAATGAGATGATGCTTGTAAAGTACTGTAGAACAATGCTGGAGTACATAGTATGTGTTTAATAAATATTAGTTACAACTATTACTACAGTTGCTCATTCTTCAACTTAAAAGTTACTTCATATGGAAGCCTTCCCCAACATTCAAAACTAGGTGGGGTCTTCTCTGCTATAAATTCCTGTGACATCCTCCTCTTCTTCTTGGTGACAATAATCACATTTTCTATTACCTTTTCAAAGCCTAACATTCCAATTGATTGAAGGCTTTCTGAGGGCCAGAATACAGAACTTTGTATCTTTGTATCCCCAATACCTAACGCAGTGCCTGAAACATACTTGGCACTGAACAAATTAATTTGTGAAAGAATGACAAATCAGTACTTCTTTTTCTGATTCTCACCATCCTGAAGAGATGTATTTCATTGTAGAACTTACAAGCATTGAGTATATCATGCAGCATGTTGTAATATGTATTATTGTTATGAGTGTTACATCTTTTCCTTCCTTCCAGCTTGTAAGTCCTTCAAGGCAGGAGGACTCTTCTTCCTTTTGTCATCTCCCATTGCTCCTAGCACAGGACCTTACAAGCAGCAAGATTCCATGTGTTTCAAGAATAAATGGCAGCTTAGAAGGATGAAAAGTAGGCTGGATGGGTGGATAAGACAGCGAACAACCCTGCCTTTCAACCTGGGGTTATCCATAGGTTAAGTCTTGGCCAGATGGCATGTGGGGAGGTTGAGGGAAGAACCAAGTCATATTAGAGGGAATACCAGAGAGTGTCTGACAGCCAAGCAGGTCCAACCAAATGTGTTGCCAAGGTCAGACAGTCCTGAAATTTCAGAGCTGGAGAGTAGCCACAGGGCTGGTGGGAGCAAGGAACAGCAAGAATAGATGGGGAAATGGGAAAACAGTTTGGGAAAATATCGGAAACCCATATCTGGTCTTTGACAAGGTCCCCACAGCATTTTGCAGCAGTGGGCTGAGTCCGTCCAAAGAGAATGGGTCTGTCCAAAGGGAATATTGTATAGAATGAACAGACAATGGGATACTCAGACCCTGAACAAAAGGGGTCTGCCCTTTACAATATGGTCCAACTTGAACATCCAGCTTTGCTTCTCAAGACTGAATCAATACCCATCATTCATTTCCTTCACCTAGTCTTTAGTTCAATCTAGTCTTCGCCACGCTCCTCTCCTTGCCGCCCCTTGAAGGTATGGCTCTAACTTCCATCTCCAAGCCCTTGCTTTTGCTGCTCCCACTGCCAAAAATATTTTCCCTTCTCTATTCTTTCTGTTTAAATCCTAATATTCTTCTAGGTTCACTCAAGCCTCAACATCTCACAGAAGCAATTCTTGGTTTTGTTCCTTTAGTGTTCTGTAGTCACTTCAGGTCTTTGGATATGTCGTGTTGCTTCTTCCCTCTCATGACTGCATGTTGCATCTCCTCAGCTTTATTGTATTTTTCCATAGGGCAGACCTTGTCACTTCAGAGAATAGTTCAACGTTCAATATGAGTGTTGAGTAGACTCATGAAATGAATGCATTAAGGGGCCTGGGGCACTAAGGAGAGGAGAGTGAAGTAACCCAACTTTTATCACCAAATCTTGAAGAAGACACCTGACAGTTGATGATTGCAGTCTCATAACCAAGTGGCACAACATAACTATGAGGTTTTGCTTTTAACAACCTATTAAAATTTGATTTATTTCAGTTTCGGGACAATGTAGAGCACACAGTTCATCAATTGTGCACTTGAACTTACATTAGAGGTTAGAATGTGTGGTTCAGAAGACCACTACTTTGACATTCTTTAGATAGCAAGATTGAGTGCTATCAGGGCACGGGGGGACTGGATTAGGGTCATAGACATTGGCCTAAGCTGTAAAGCCAGCTCAGTAGAAAATCAGAGATGGCCTTGTTGTTCTATGAATGTTTAGCAAAAAGTAATCAGATTTCTCCCTAAAATGATGGAAAAGTGGGGTGTGTGTGTGCGTGTGTGTGTGTGTGTGTGTGTTGGGTGTAGCACTCATAGATTGTGCTATCTATTGCTCTAGGAAATATATAAACTGCATTATTATTCCTGGGGTCCACTTGTCCCAGGAGAGGTTTGTAATGGGCAGGTGAAAAGGGATTCCAGAGAGCACTCTCAGGGCCATCAGCTGAACAGAGCTTCTAAATGACAGCTCATCACAGACAAAGCAGGCAGCAGCAGTCCCCTTCACCATGCCAGTTTCAGGGCATTTGCAAGGGAAACCGATGCCAAAAAGTGGTCTCTAGATTAAACAGAAGGCAAAAAACAAAAGCCCAATTTGACCACTCCTCCTCTGCAACGTCAGAAGGAAGTTAGTATTTTTTTTACTATTAACCAGTCCCCATCTCAAAATCAGATTTTGGGGAATTACGTACAAAATCTCCTTGGTGACTTTTTGGAGAGCAAATAATTTCTTAAGTGTTTTGATATCAAAAATTTACCTTTAAGGAAATTCCTTAGGACTAAATAATAAAAATGGAGGTGCAAAGATCTCAGCATTAAGATCAGTTTTGCATCCCTTCTAATAGTCATTTTGTTTCCTTTAATTTTTTCTAGGAATCAAATTCTCAGCATTCTTTTTACAGAACGTTCCTAATCATCACTGGAGCTTTGCCAGAAGCCTTTTGCATGGATAAGCTTTTCTTAAGTACAGCACCACTTTTCAAGGAAGGGGAGACTCCTGCTTTAGCTATATAGGTACTTTCTGGAAACAACACTATACTAAGTCATTCTAGTATCAAAAGAAAAACTTCCTGATCCATTCTTTATGGGATGGCAAAAGGGAAAGGGGAGAAAAATTCTGACCCCAAACATTAAGTTTTTTAGTGGCCTCCAAAAATTACTTCTGGATTGGCATTTCAGTATGGGAATTGTCCTAGTTCATTGGGCTACTACAACAAAATACCATAAATTGGTATTTTATTTTCATAATTCTGAAGGCTGGGAAGTCCGAGATCCAGGTGCCAGCAGATTGAGCGCTTGGTGAGGGCCACTTTCTAGTTCATAGAAAGTGGCTTCCTGCTGTGTCTTCACATGGTGTAAGGGGTAAATGAGGTCCCTTGGGCCTCTTTTTTAAAGACATTAATCTCATTCATGAGGATTTCACCCTCATGACCTAATTACCCATCAAAGGTCCCACCTCTTAAAATCATCGCATTGGGGGTTAGGATTTCGACATCTGAGTGTTGGAAGGACACTGACATTCAGATCATAGCAGGTATTTTGTGATCCTTTTAGTAAAAGAAATTCACAAACCCCATTTCAATGTATTCTTCAATTCATTTAACATTTGAGAGTGACCTAGAGTCCTATCCTCATACTTCACTTCTCCGTCCTCCACTTACTTCTCAGGTGAGCTCCTCCAGTTCCATGGCTGTAAATACTAAATTTAAGCAGATAACTCCCACCTTTATAGTTTAGGCCTTGACCTCTCCCCCAACCTCCAGACTCCCATATCCATCTAGCTACTTGATTTAAATGATCCTAAATTACACCTCTTATTACTACCACTCCAAACTAATTTTATACTATTTTCTCCATTTTCAGCAATGACAACTCCATCTTTCCAGTTGTTTAGTCCAAGAAATCCTTGAAGTCTCCCTGACTCCCTTCTTTCTAACATATCCTACATTTACTCCATCAGTAAATTCTCTCTTCAAAGTGTACCTTTGAAGAATATGACTACCTCCTACTGCCTCCACTGCTATGAACCTATTCAACCACTACTGCTACTAACTTTTTGATGTATGATGTCTGTTATCTTTTATCTGGATTGTGGTGATAGCTTCTCAAATGGTCTCCCAACTTCTAATCTTGCCACCACTTGTAGAGGATATTTCGGGTCATATGTAGCCCGGAGCTGGGAATGTTTCCTTGTTGTTTTGTTCCGAGAACATGCCTGGGGGCTTGCACGGGAGCCAGGGCGCCCTGACCCTGCAAACAGGAGGGGCTAGAGAGCTTAGGATGCAAACATCCGGCTCTCCAGAAACAAAACAACACAAGGAATAGGGCGTGTCGAGTTGGGACAATGAGGGAACAAGGAAATTGGGTGGGACAGTTGCCAAACAGGCTGTGTTATAAATAAAGGCGCTGCAGCAGGAAGTCACCGCGGTCTTGTACCGTCTCTCTGTGTGTGTGTCTCTGTCTCTGTGTTCATTCCTCGTCCCTAGGCGGGCCACGACAAGTGGCGCAGCGAGCAGTGTCTGCGTCATTCAGGACCGAGGAACCAAAGTGGGACCTCTTTGGTAAGTAAGTGGCAACCAACAGTAGGACCTCCGGCATTATGGGGAATTCCCCTTCAGCTGCTGAACGAGAATATCGAAAGTTAATCCAGGGACTGTTACATTTGGTGGGAGAGGAAGTTAAAGATACTACTTTGAAGCAATTGTTTGGCTTGGTGCAGCGGCATTGTGGTTGGTTTCAGTTTCAGTCCCAAGTTCAGTTAAATTTGCGCAGCTGGCAACAGGTTGTTAAGGCTTTTCGTGTAGCCCACCAACGAGGCGACACGATTAATTTAAAAATTTGGACTGTTTGTAGTGCCATAACCCAAGCACTACGGTTATTGGAAACAGACTCTGAGAAAGCTGAGTCGCAGAATGGGGAGGAACTGAATGATAGTGATCCCCCTCCCCCTGAGGAGATCCCAGAGGTGACTCCTCCAATGGACAGTCAGGAAAAGGCTAACTCTCTATCCCCTAACACTGAAATAGCAGAACTTACTGCCTTATTGAAGAAGTGTTTACCCTCTGTTATTACTAGCCCCACAGCCCTGACAGCACCCGTGGCTTATCGTGTCTCTTCGCCGCCGCGGCCGCCAATCCCATTAGCAGGGGCTTCTTTTCAGATTCCTAATAGCCCTAATGACTCAGATGATGATTTTCCTTTACCTCCTGACTTTGATGATAATCCCCCTTTGGCTGGTCCCCCCTTTGATCCGTCTGTCTTTCCTATTACGAAGCAGCTAGCTTGGCCTTGCATGAAAGTATCCAAACGGCCGACTTTGTTCATCGGTGGCATGAAGATTCCCACCGACTATGGCAGCATCAACATGAAATTGATACAAGATTAGAAGGAGAAATTATGAATTTGCAACGTACAGTGCAATGGCTAGGTGACCAAACTCAAGTATTGACAACGCAGTCATTTCTTCACTGCGATTGGAATTCCTCCTGATTTTGTGTTACCCCTATTCCTTTCAATGCGAGCAAGCACTGGAACTCACTCCGTAATCTCTTATCTGGCAGTGTCAATATGACCTCCGATCTCCAAAATTTGGAACGAGAAATAACCGATACGTTCCATAACAATCTCCCTGAAATGAATGAGGCGGAGATCTTTCAAGGCCTGGCTAATGGTCTCGCCCAATTAAATCCTTTTGAAAACCTTAAAACATGGTTTACATCAGTTACTAGCAATCTGTGCATTGTGTTATTGGTTGTTGTTTGTTTTTTCATAGTCTACAGGCGATGGTCCCAAAGAAGAGTGAAGAAGGAGCAACAACATCATGATATAATGGCGGTGCTGTAACATGTCCGAACACAGCGTCCTGTGCCTTAAAACAAAAAAGGGGGAAGATGTGGAGGACATTTCGGGTCATATGTAGCCCAGAGCTGGGAACGTTTCCTTGTTGTTTTGTTCCGAGAACATGCCTGGGGGCTTGCACGGGAGCCAGGGCGCCCTGACCCTGCAAACAGGAGGGGCTAGAGAGCTTAGGATGCAAACATCGGCTCTCCAGAAACAAAACAACACAAGGAATAGGGCGTGTCAAGTTGGGACAATGAGGGAACAAGGAAATTGGGTGGGACAGTTGCCAAACAGGCTGTGTTATAAATAAAGGCGCTGCACCAGGAAGTCACTGCAGTCTTGTACCATCTTTCTGTGTGTATGTCTCTGTCTCTGTGTTCATTCCTCGTCCCTAGGTGGGCCACGACATCACTCCAACCTATTCTCTATCCAACAGCCTGAGTGATCCTACGAAAACATAATCCAAATTATGTTACTGTACTGCTCAAACCCCTTCAAAGGCTTTTCATCTCATTCAAAGTAAAAGCTAAATTCCTAGAGGGCCCACTGATTTGGCCTCCTATTACCTCTCTGACCTTCTCTCATACCACTCTCCACTGAACTCACTCTGCTCCAGCCACATTGGCCTTCTTGCTGTTTTTCAAAAACACTGGACACATTCCTGCCTCAGGAACTTTGCACTTGTTTCTCCTACCTAGAACACTTTTCTCCCAAATACAATATGGCTTGTTCCATAACCTCTTTACAGGTCTCTACTCAAATGTCACTTGCTCTGTGTGGTTTCCTATTATCATCCTAACTGTCTCCCTTCCCTGTTTTATTTTTCTCCATAGCATGCATCGCCATCTATTATACTATATATTTGACTTACCTATTTATTGTCTGTCTCCCTCCACTGGAATACAAGCTCATTGAGGAAAGAGATATTTATGTTTTGTTCATTACCGTATTTCCCAGTGCCTGAAACACTGCCTGACACATAGTAGCCCTTGAGAAATAATTGTAGATTGAATGAATGTAGACTGAATGAATGAATCCTGGAGCCCTTTGCAATCTCTCATTGAATGACATCTCTGGCATTGAGACTTGGCATCTTGGAGCCATTTGCAAACCTACCCCTGTCAAATTCTAGCCAATTCTTAGAACATGTATAAGGTTCCAAGTACTATGTGATACCCTAAGAAGACCCAGTCTTCATATTCAGTTGTAGTATTTGCAGTTCATCAAGTCACACTTCTGAACCCTTGCAGAGCTTTTTGATAAGGGTATCTTCCTCTGGCTACACATGTCAATGCATACTCCAGTAAATAGCCCTTTTGGATTTTGCATATCTTGAAGGAAGACCAGTGCTCACATCCTATTGTTATTAATTCAGTTTATAATTTTATCATTACATTATCATTATCGTTTGTGCCAACCTGAGGATTAAGGCATCAAGTATTCAGGGAGTCACCACCACTTTGCTGACTGTATGGCAGCATCAGTATCCTCAATTTGGTGGCAATGCTTTGTAGCCATTTCCATGCAAAGAATTAGTTAAAATAAAAAAATATGTGATTACTCTATTCTGTTAAAAAATGTTACCCATTCTTTAAAATTGAATCAATTTCTCATTTTTACATTCTTTTTTTTTTTTTTTTTTTTTCTGAGACAGAGTCTCACTCTCTTACCTGGGGCGAGTGCTGTGGCGTCAGCCTAGCTCACAGCAACCTCAAACTCCCGGGCTCGAGCAATCCTTCTGCCTCAGCCTCCCGAGTAGCTGGGACTACAGGCATGCGCCACCATGCCCGGCTAATTTTTTCTCTATATATTTTTAGCTGTCCTATTAATTTCTTTCTATTTTTTGGTAGAGACGGGGTCTCGCTCTTGCTCAGGCTGGTCTCTAACTCCTGAGCTCAGGACGATCCGCCCACTTCGGCCTCCCAGAGTGCTGGGATTACAGGCGTGAGCCACCACACCCGGCCTTCATTTTTACATTCTTGATGCAGGGATGTTCAAAGACAGCACTCCTGGGGAAATGCCAGTGGATTGAAGTTCCCTAACCCCTTTTCCAGGAAAACATGTGAGGAGTATCTGTCCAGAGAGGATCATCAGAAGAAAGTACATACGATTAAAGGGAGTGCTGCAGACAGAGGGTCTCCTGGTCTGGCCTAGCCTAGCCTAGAGACAAAAACATCTCAGGTTGCTTCTTACCCTAGGTTTCTGCAGCATCCCTGTCACTTAACCATCACTTATTTGGTGGGGAGAAGTCTACTTGTCCTATACCTCTTGCAATTAGTGCTTAGCTCAGCACCAGGCAAGTAATAGGCACTCAGAAAATGTTTGTTCAATTCACTCATGTATACGCTTATCCATTCATTCACTACATATATATTTGTTGAGTGCTTACCATGCACCAACATGGCATTAGCACTGAGATACAGCAGCAACCAGTTCAGAGAGTTTCTGCCCTCCTCTCAGATCTTCTCTTTTAGTTGGGGGGAGATAAACAATGGATAAATTCATGATAAGATGATAAGTGCTATAGAGAAAATATAAAATGGGAGAGAGTGATAGGGAGTTCCAACAAAGAGGAAGAAGTTATAATTTTAATTTAGGTGGCCAGGCAAGATCTCACTGAGAGGGTGACATTTGAGCAGAGGTACCTGAAAGAAGAGAAGGATTAAGTTATGAAGTTATTTGGGGAAAGAAAATTTTAGACAGAAGGGACAGCAGAATCAAAGGCCCTGAGGCATGAATGTAACTGGTGTATTTGAAAAGCAATATGAAGGCCAGGGTGGCTGGATTTATGTAATCAAGGGAGAGAGAAGCAGGACATGGAATCAGGTAGGTGAAGGGGTTCAGACCGTGTAGGGCTTCACAGGTCATTTATATATAGGTTCTATGCTCTGAATAAGAGAGGAGTGATCACAGGGTTTAGGGCACAGGCATGACATGGTCTGACTTAGATTTTAGAAAAATCCTTTTGGCAACTGTGTTGAAAATGGTTATGTAGAAGCAAGGGTAGAAGCAAGAGACCGGTTTTATTATAGTAAACCAGATAAGAGATAACAGAGATTGGAACCTGCCTGTAATGTTCTAAATGAAATCCCATGATTGACTGGCAGAAGTCTAGCATGGCTTAAGCTGTAAGGGCCCTGTCACTGCTGTGTAACCTGAGGGTGGCCAAAAGATGCACGCTGGCTGCCTGTAATACTCTCTCCATGGGACACAGAGAATACTGCCATCATAGGGAACAGATGGCTGGATGGACACTCAGAACAATCAAGTTTCTGATGACTAATAATGTTGAGCACCGTTTTTGTGTGTGTGTGCTTATTGTTCTTTTCTTTATCTTCTTTTGTGTCACTGTTCAAGCCTTTGCCTATTTTTGATTGAGATGTTTTATCTTTATGATCAATTTGTAGAAATTCTTTAAAAGTTTTCTTGATAAGAGTCCTTTGTCAGATATATGTATTGTGAATATTTTTCCCAGTGTATGGCTTGCCTTTTCACTTTTTAAACCATTCCTTTAAAAGAATAGGAGTTGGCTGGGTGAGGTGGTTCACACCTGTAACCCTAGCACTTTGAGAGGCCAAGGTGGGAGGATCGTTTGATACCAGGAGTTCGAGACCAGCCTGGGCAACGTAGTGAGACTCCATCTCTGTAAAAAAATAAAAAAAAATTAGCTGGGTGTGGTGGCGCATGCCTATATTCCCAGCTACTCAGGAAGCTGAGGCAGAAGTATCAGTTGAGCCCAGGAGTTCAAGGTTGCAGTGAGCTATGATTGTACTACTGCACTCCAGCCTGGGTGACAGAGAGAGACTCTGTCTTAAAAAAAATTATAAAAGAATAGAAGGTTTTTTTTATGTTGATGAAATCCAATTTATCAATTTTTGTTTTGCTGTAAGCTATTTTTTCTGCCCTCTCCTGGAAATATTTGTCTACCCCAAGGTCCTGAAGATATCATCTTGTGTTTTCTTACAGAATCTTTATAGTTTAGCCTATAGTTTTCAGGCTATGATTAATCTTATTAATATTTGTTCATGCTGTAAAGTAGGAGTCAAGTTTCATTCTCTTCCATACATTTATCCAGCTGCTCCAGCTTGACTTGCTTAAAAGATTTTACTTTCCACATTGATTTGCAATGACAATATGTGTATGGGTCTGTTTCTGGATTCTCTTTTCTTCCATTAGTTGCTAGTCTGTTCTTAGTGAGGATCAATCACTCACTGTCTTGATTACTTTACCTTTGTAATAGGTCTTGAAATTGGGTAGTATAAGCCTTTGAAAATAGTTCTACCCTCTTAAAGGTTGTTCTTGGCTAGTCTAGATCCTTTTTCATCAGTAATAAATTTTAGAATCAGATTGTCAATTTCTACAAAGAAATAACTGCAGTGATTTTAAATGGGATTGCATTGAATCTATAGATCAGTTTGTGCATAAATGATATCTTAACACTATAGACTGTTGCAATCCATGAACATAGTATATCTCTTCATTTATTTAGATTTATTGAGCTTCATTGAGGTATAATTGATGAATAAAAATTGTATACATTTGCAGCGTACAATATGATGCTTTGATATATCTATACATTGTGAAATGATGACCACAACAAAGCTAACATATCAACCACCTCACATATGTATCTGTTTATTTTTCGCAGTGAAAACACTTGATATCTATTCTCCTAACAAATTTCAAGTATACGATACAATACTGCCAACTGTAGTCACTATGCTGCTTGTTGCTAGTATATAGAAATACAATAGATTTTTGCATATTGACCTAGCATCCTGAAACCTTATTAAATTTACTTATTTGTTCCTATAGCTATTTTGTTGACTCCTTAGGACTTTCTACACTCACAGTCATGCCATTTATAAATAAAATCATCTCCAATTTGTATGCCTTTTATTTCTTTTTCTTGCCTTACCTCACTGGTTAGAACTTCAGGTACAATTTTGACTAGAAGTGATGATAATAAATATCCTTGCTTTTTTCCTTATTGTTAAGGAAGTAATATTGAATATCTCACTAGCAAAAAAAAATATTCACTGTAAGTTTTTTTGTGGAAGCCCTTCATCAACTTTAGGAAGTTTCTATTCCTAATTTGCTGAAACACTTTATCACAAATGGCAAATTATAAATTTAATCATGAATGGTGAATGGTTCTATAACATTTTTCTATTCCTGTGTAACAAATTACTTAAACTTAGTGGCTTAGAACAACATACATTTATTAGCTCACAGTAAAAATCTGGTTAAAAATCTGGCATGGGGTAGCTGGATTCTCTTTTCAGAATCTCACAAGGCTGCAATCTAAGTAGTGGCAAGTACATTCTTATCTGGAGCTGAGAGTCCTCTTTGAAGCTTTGGGGATATTGATAGACTTTAGTTCCATGTGATTGTAGGGTCAAAGCCCTCAGCTCCCAGAGGGCATGTACAATAGGCAGTTTACATCATAGCAGCTTACCCTACTTTTATTTTATAATTTTCATTCTTTTTCACTTGGACTATTGAAACAGTGATCTATTTGGTCTCCTCTTGGGTCCCTTAAGCCCTCTTTTCCTCATGTTAAAATTACATCTGATTATGTCATCTCTTTTTGAAAAAAAAATACTTTGTTGACTTCTCACTGCCCACAGAAAGACTTCTAAACTTTTTCATATGCTGACAAAAGTTTTGTTTGTTCTGGCCCTGACCTCTCTATCCAGTTGCTAGCCATAAGCAGCCTATTTTTGGAGTACTCGTATGAGCCATGCGCTTTGACATGCTTGTCCCAGCATATGTCATTTCTTCTGCCTAAAATGTTAGAAGCCACTCCTCCATCCCCCGGCACACCACACATAGTTTTTCCATCTGATGAAATATTACTGATATGTCCAGTCTAGGCTCAGATGTCACCTCCTCTATTATGCCTCTTCTCCAGGGCTTGCATAACTGTCTAATTTGGGGTACTTGCTTTTGTAGTTATTGGGTGTCTGTCTCCTCCTAATAATCTGTAGTAATCCTGAAGGTTCAGACCATATTTGATTCATTTTCTGAGGAAGATTACTCTGTATTAGGTTCTGTGGAGGGGCTACAGGTATAAAAATGAGGAAAGCAATTGAAAGGGACATTCTGAGCAATAAGTAGACAATTACAACACAGTGCAATATGGACTGGGCTAGAGGGATGCATAAAGTGCGGTTGGAGTATAGAGAAGGGAGATTTAGTTGTTCTGGGGTGAAGGTAGAGGTGGAAGGAATAAGGGAAGGCTTCACAGAGGACATTCCGTTTATACTGGAGGTATAGGAAATAGGCAGGGAGGGGAAATGTTGATAACAGCCTGATAGAAACAAAGACCCAAAGGTCTGTGATTGTGTAGTATACAGCTGGAAGGGAGCTCAGCTCATGAACAGGTGGACTTAAAAAGCTAAACAGCAAAACTTCGGATTTTATGACACATGCTAACTACACTAGTCGTGGTTTCCTGAAGTGCTGTGCTAAGAAGGATTCTTTTCTTCTTTTTTATTGATATATAATTCGCATACCATAAAATTCACCCTTTTGTACAAGTGTACAATTGAACGGCTTTAGTATATTCACAGAGTTATGCCGCTATCACCACAATACAATTCCGGGACATTTTCATCACCCCAAAAAAGAAACTTCATACACACTAAGTGGTCGCTCCCTGTTCTCCCTTCTCCCTACCCCCTGGTAATAACCAGTGCCCTTTCTGTCTCTGTGGATTTTCCCATTCTGAACATTTCACATAGATGGAATCATACAATATGTGGTCTTTTGTGTCTGGCTTCTTTCACTTAGCATCATGTTTTCAAAGTTCATCCACTTTGTAGCATGTAACATTATTTCATTCCTTGTTATAGTTGAACGATATTCCACTGTATAGTTAGATCACATTTTGTTTATCCAGTCATTAGTTCTGAGAAAGCCCTACTGCAAATAGAGATTGAAGAAGATGTGCTGGGAGATACAGAAATGAGAGCCCAGAGAGAAAAAGATAGACAATGGTTGCCTTGCTTCCTGGTGGCTTTCTACTTCCTGCCCTAGAGTTCTGTGTGACTCCTAGAATTCTTATACTGCTAGCTCAAATAGAATTCTACTATTTGCAGCAAGATTCTGAAATTCCATGGGAAAGTTTCTCTAGCCCAATTTTTTTCAGGCCAAGGGAAACCCTCCCTCCTTAGACTCAAGCATGTGTTTATCCAAATGACCCCTGGGGGCAGTGATTCAGATGCATATGCAGGGATACTTGTTTATCAGTGGTATGCAGGGAATGTTGTTCCCCGCTTGCAAGATCCAGAAATCCCGCTTAAATTCCATGTACCCATCACTGAATGTTCTTAACCTTTCCTTGGAGGGCTTCTGATCAATAGAAATTTATATCTGGATGGAGAAAAGTGAATATAATATGAATTTGTTGTTTTAAGAACTAAACTACAAGTTAACTCAAAGGTGAAAATGATATACTGATTTGAAAATGCAAAACATTAAACAGTTGAGAATATATTGAGAAAAGTCATCTCTATGCAAAAAGCCCCAATCCAACTTGCCTCAAAGCATAACTTCATACAATAATCTTAGTTGTGTGCCTTTCATCAAATAAGAGGCAAATAAAGACAAATATAAACATGCCATGACCTCTTAAAATCCAGATCGCAAACAGCAAAAAGAAACAAAACTAGAGTAAAAAGAAAGAACCTTTATTTTAGTGCTGATAAACATTTTTTTTTTTTTTTGCCCTCAGCATTTTTAAATGAGGGAGGGAGTGGGACAAAATCTAGGCAAACTTTCTGCAAAACAAAACATGCATAGGCCTTCCTCCCTTCTTTGAAAAAAAGAATCAGCGCTGACTCTATGCAGACACCTGCTACCTGGCACTCAGCCAACTTGCTAACCAACCCTGGGTTTCAGCCCAATTAGCTAAGCACGCGTCATCCAGAATGCGTTAATTATTTCTACCGATTTCCCAAAGTATCCGATGGGATTATACAAGGAAAGGTGGACATAACCTTCTTTTACAAGGACCTTTACTAAGGAAACACCATTGCATGCATTCTTGAAAATCCCAGAGACATCCCTACAATTGCATAATGTGAGAGCTGGCAGTCACCTTCCAGAGTCTCATTATTCAAGCCTCTCATCAAAGGGAGAAACAGGGGCGCTCCCAAAAGCTTCCAATAAACTATGAGTAGAGAGAAGATAAATATAAAAATGAAAAACATTTAAATATAATCTACCATTGCAGATACACTGCAGGGACAGAAAATACTTGTCACGGAGTTTTTGTGAATTAAGTGATAATAATTCACTTTTCCCCTCAGTTCATTGAAAACAAAGACACAGAATTCGAGACGAGAAGAATTGATAGCTTCAAACTCTTGCCTACCATTTATTTTCAGTAGTATTCCTGTGCTTCACTGTCTCCATCTGTAAACTGGGGAGTAGGAGACTTTTTAAGTCAGACAGAAGGACATCACAATTGCAAGCACAGGCATCATTGAATCTGTTTTTTTCCTGGATATGAGTATTTGGCAGGAGGTTCAGGACTTATGCCTAATGAGGAAGGAAAAACGGATCTCACATTTATTCATCCCTTATGTACTAGACTACAGTAGATTTTGGGGGCTCTCATGTGCATTATATCATTTAATTACCAGCAGGACCATGTAAAGTGTCGTCATTCCCATGCTATAAATGAAGAAACAGGATCAGAGAGTTCAGGTAACCTGCCTGACATCACACAGCAAGTAAGAGTCAGAGTGGTGATCTGAACCTAGATTTCCAAGTCTAAATTCACATTCTTTCCACTATACCATGTTGCCTTTCATACACTCATATGATCTCCATGTAATGTACCACATGCCCCACAGCACTGCCTATGTATATTAGGTATTCAATCCAGTGGTTGCTTGAATGGAGAACAATCACTGCAATATAAGCAGCATTTTAAGTACTTTACAGGTTTCAAACTACTTTTAATCTCACAACAATCCTATGAGATTGGTTCTATCACGATAATTTTACAAGTGAAGAAATGAAGGTGTATAGGGTCGAGTAATGTGGCCAAAGTCATCTTACCAAAAAGTGGCTCACCTTCTGCCAAGTTCTGACTCCTAACTTCTGGCATTCTCTGCAAGTAGTGATGAGGGATCTCTCTTTCTTTGGCAATCTCTTGATGGTCAGAAGGAAGACAAAAAGGAGGAGAGGCCAGTAAATACAAAAGGTGCAGTTCTGTTCTTAACAGAATGGGGGGGGGGGGGGGGAAGGGCAGGGGCAGAGGGAACATAGCACCTAGAAGTTAAGTCAGTCAAGCCAAAGTTCCACAGAGGGCGCCTCGGTAGCAGAACAGAGACTCTTTTTGCAACCTTCCTCCAGCAACAGACGGGTCGTCTTGTCCAACTCCGCCCTTTTTTGCAGCCTTCATTGCTAACTTACAGCATAGAGAACTTAGACGAGCAGGAAGTCTGTTTCTTCAAGTCAACATCAAGGCACATGGGAAGCTCTTCCCCAAGTATCAGATTGGTTATAGGAAGTGCCTGCAATTCAGAAATGAGCCCATTTTTGAGATTATTCCCCTCTGCATTCCTATCACTTCCTTCAATCCCATTCTTGTCATTTCCTGGTTTCCGTGGCCAATTCTATTGGTGTAAAAGCAAGACATGGGCAAGCCTCTGATCTTACTCATGAACATCAGCTAGAGAGCTGGCACAGCTGGAGAAGAGAGAGTTTGTTTACAGATTTCAAAGGCAACAGAGAACACTGTCCTTATCAAATTGATCAAAGTGTCAGATTTAATTATACAAATATAACAATTTGGTAGCCTTTTATAGTACTTTCCCCAAGGACTGCAGGGTGGGAAAGCCAATTCATTTTGCTGCTTGATTGCTTTAGACTATTACAAACTGTTCCCTTGGGAAGAGCAGAAAATCAGTTATGATCTTTTTTCTCTCATCAGAGGTACAGGAAAGTCACTGCTTCTAGTGAATGAGTTGCAGATTTCCTCCTGATTTCACTCTCAATTCCCCAATTAGGTGACAGTTACCATGAAAACTGTTGAGATTTAACAGATGGAGGCTGCCCTCAGAAGAGGCTAGGGGACCATGGAGGCTCATGAATGATGGCACTGCCCCCATAACATCTGGATGGGCAGTTAGCTACTAATTTTTATCATGGCCAAGCTTCCTTTGGCTCTCTAGGCAGGAACCAATATGAGAGTGTGCCTTCTGGAAAGCAGAGGTGTTCAGTGGGCTATAATAACTCTCTTCTAATGGCTGGTCATGGGCACTTCTGTTCTCCCATCTACAAAGATAACAGCTATCCGTTGGGTAACTAACCACTCCCACTGTGTTCCCAATTCATAGTTCTGCAGATATTTTCTGCTTGTGCCCACTCTGCACATGGAGCTAAATGTACCAAGGAATTCAACAGATTTTCCTCCCAATCTTCTTTGCCTATTGAGACTAGGATTGGAGTCTGAGACCTGCATGGCCCTCAGGGTGTTTTAGGCTGCATGGGAAGAAGGGTTCTTCTCCGTATTTGACATGGCTCATGTTCCTTCCATGGGAGAGCAAAAAGCTCATATTTTTTTAAATTTTAATTAATTTATTTTTAAGTGTACACTTCAATGGTTTTAATAAATTTACAGAGTTGTATAATCATCACCACAATTCAATTTTAGAATTAAATGCATCACTCCCAAAATATCTCTTATGCCCATTTTCTTTCATTCCCCATTCCCACTCCTAGGCAACCACTAATATGCTTTGCCATTTCGAGACATTTCATATGAATGGAATGAAAGAATATGTGGTATTTTGTGACTGGTTTCCTTCGCTTAGTATAATATTTCTGAGGTTCTTCCGTGTTATAGCATACATCAGTAGTCTATTCCTTTTCCTTTTCTATTCCTGCTGAATAGAATTAGAAAGCTACTTCTTACTTCCTCCTCCCCCAAGCAGAGGGGGATAAAAAAGTACCAGATGTGAGGCCCTACACAATCCAGCTGCAGCTTGCTCACTTCTCTAAACTCATCTCTTAAACCTGCAACACCCCCTACCCCACACTGCAAGCATATTGGCCTTCCTCCAGATCTCCAATGTGCCATGATCTCGACTACCACAGTGCTGTCGAAAATGTTGTCCCCTTTCCCTAAACACTACCCCCTCCAACATGCACACACATATTTCACCTGGTTAATTCCTACTCATCCTTCAAAGCTCTCTTTAAAACGTATTCCCTCAGAAGAGCTTCCAATGACCCTGTGGATTGGGTCTGATTTTTCTCTTACACACTCTCTTAGCATCTCTGCCAGAGCCCTTATTATATGTGGAATTAGTTCGTGATTTATGGAATTACTTTTTTAATGCCAATCTCTGCCCTACCTCTTTTCCACCTCCACCTTGACCCCCCAGAGCTCTAAGTTCCCCAGGGACTGATACCATGTTTGTTGTGGTTACCACTAGCCCAGGACCAGGCCATAGTGGGTGCACGGTAAATATTCATACCTTGCCTGCCTGCCTGACCCCTTGCCTTTGGTGCTGCAGATACTAGGTCTTCTCTTACCTTGTTCAATTCTCTCAGCACAGCAGGGGGAATCTGCGCTTTATATGCCATGGAGTTTCCTAAACGTGTCAGTCTATAAAGATGTGCTGTTTTCAACTGATAGCATCAACGGGTTGAAGATAAATGCAACCTGAGAGCTAGAATGTAGTTGCTACAAAGTGTCCCGTGAGGCCAGCTACATGGTGTGGAATGGAGGGAATGTGGCTATGTGATGAGAACCCCTGTACACTTCTCAACTTTTCAAGTAGTTCCCGGGGAAGACCTGGAGGCAACCTTGTTCACCGAGGTGCTCACTAACGCTTTCATGTAATGCCAATTCCAGTGCGCTGAGCGGCACTTTGACTGGCTGTTTGTTTGACTCTGCTTTCAACACCTCTCTTGAAAATATGACACATGTCAGAATAAACCCAAGTAGCCTTTGAGCCAGCTTTTACAGCCACACAAAGCTCTCCACCCATTGGGCACATTGAAAGACACTTGATGCTGTTTGAGAACACTCCTCTTAATCTGCTGATAACCTTTACTGTCTGGCTGGCAAGACCTAAGAAAACATTTCTTTTCACTTGGGCCCATTTTAAATGAAACAACTGAAAACCATCAACTGTTAAAAACGTGTCTCTTTGTACTTGTGCATCCTTACTTTTGAGTCTTGGCAGGAGATTCTTAAGGGGCAAATGGACTAAATGAATGAATGCCAATCACAACAGTGGTGGAGAGTAATAATTCAATTCAACAAGCAGTTATTGAGTGCTTACGATGTGCAGGGCCCTGTGCACAGTCCATGGGGGATAGAGATGAATAAACTGCAGTTTCTGCGCTCCAGGAGCTCATGATCTGGAAGAGAAGACAGACGTGCACATAAATAGTGCTAATAAGGATGACACTGGGAAACGCTGGAATAGAAGTGCAAGTAAAGGGCTGTGGGAATATGGGGAGGGGGAAATTAATTTCAACTGAGAACATCAGGAGAGCTTTCTTGGCAGAGGGAGGGATAAATATGACACATTCTTTTATTCTAACAACTTAAGATGGAAAAATGTCAACAAGACTTCAGACTATTCTGGCTGTATCTAGATGGGGCCACTGGATTGTCTTGGAAGCCCAACGTCCACTTTAATGCAGCTAAGTGATAGAAGGAAACTCTTTGGGACCCAACAAACTCCAGAATGGACAGTTTTGCTTTATCCATGAGGACACAGATCCTGCTGTGACTTCCTGACGCCCAACCACCAGCCAAATAGTCATAACATCTGTAAGAAATGGTACTGGTCCCCTATTGCTAAATCGAAGTCACCTCCTCCTTTTAAGCAGCCTTAGACCCACCTAGTGCGTATGTGCACAAGTTAAGGAGCATGCTCTCCTGGCTGGATCCAGCTCATTGTACAAATATGACTTCAACCTCATTCATACCTGCCCTTGGAAAAGGTCAGATACTCCTATACTCTAAGACTGCAGAGACCTGACTGCTCCAGCATTTTTCCTTCCAGGGGCATCTGCATTTTAACAGGAATCCAAACCTTTGCCATAGGGAAAATAGGGAACCAGAGAAGGACCTTGCCTGAGCTTTTCCTAAACCTGGGATGACTTTGCTTATTTGGCCTAAGGGTAGAAAATAGTTTGCAGCTTAGTGGGAAATGGTGGTCGCCCCATTTAGTAAAAAGCCTTTAAAGGTTTAAGGATGAAAGCACTTGACAAGCTGGGAACAACAGTAATTAGCATTTCAAAGAGGTGGGTAACAAGTAATAAATGCTGTGAATCCCAGAGGCTCAGGATGTGGCCTCTGAGGAACACTCTCACCTTCTGCACCTCTCTACCTTGTTTTCCCCACCTCGTTAGGGCAGCACGTGGCCTTTGGAGTCTAGGGGAACCCCAGGCTGGATTACTGGCAAGTGACTTAAAAACTCTTTGAACCTCATCCCTTTTCTGTGAACTGGGTCCAGTGATTTCTACCTCATAGAATTGTTGTGAGGATTAATTACTAAGCTAATGCATGTACAGGGCTAGCAGAGTACTTGGTATAAAACAGGAATGCAAGGTGACTCCCCCCACATTTTCTTCTGTTTTGCGTGCGTGTGTGTGTGTGTGTGTGTGCACGCGTGTGTGTGTGTGCGCGTGTGTATGGAGGGGGTGTCCCTTTCCGTCTTTCCCTTCTCCTCTCCTCTAAAACTAGCCATTATATGAGAGTGAAGCATAATTTTAATACTTTCTGTGGTTAAACGTTGAAGTTCCCTCAATTTAAAAAGTAAATTAGTTGAACAGTTTATTTTCTCTAAGGTGCTTTTTTGTGGCCTGCAAAGGTTTCCCTCTAGAGGTCATAAATTCTCGAAAACAAAAAACGTTCCTCATTTTCAGCTTAACTAAAGCTGATCAGGGGATTCTGCCAACAGCTAAGGGAGCTGCCCCAGGTTGGAGGGTAATAGATTTTCTCAGAACTCAGAATTCACCCCATGATAGTGGCTGCTTGTTGTGCCTGTATTCAATACCTCCTCTCCATGCCTACCCCAACCCCTTCGGTTTTTGCCATATGAAGGTCAAAGGAGTAGAGATACTCCATTCTCTAGGCCAGAGGTCTCCAAGCAGAACATATTGAAAAGGTACATGAGATATATCCAAGCAATAAGTTATCCCTGTGGTCCAGGCACAGTGGAGGCAGCAGAAAGGGAACAGGAATGGTAACAGTAAGAAAAGCCTAATTATTCTTTTTTCCATTCCTGAGATACTTCACTTAGGATAATGGCCTCCAGTTCCATCCAAGTTGCTGCAAAAGACATTACTTCATTCTTTTTTATGACTGAGTAGTACTCCATGGTGTGTGTATATATAATATACATATATATTATATATATATATCTATATATACAATGTTTTCTTTATCTACTGATCGGTTGATAGACACTTAGGTTGATTCCATATCTTTGCAATTGTGAATTGTGCTGCGATGAACATTCAGTACTTCAGCATCATACAATTCATTCATGTAACAGACAACACTTGTACCTCCTAAATGTATTGAAATAAAAAAGAAAAGCCTAATTAGCAGCCTTGTTCACTTGTTGCTCCAGTCCCTTGGCTTTAAATACTATGTATATGCTGAGAACTCCTAAATTTACCTCTCTAGCCAAGACCACTCCCTAAATTCCACACTCACGTAGGTATCTTCAACCCAACATCTCCACCAGAATTTCTAATAGATATCTTAAAATCAATCTAGATCATCATTCCCCAAGACACAATCCTCCCTCATTTGTTCTCATCTCAATAAATGGAATCCCTTTTCATCTCAGAGTTAGGTCTAGAGTCACGGTCTCTCTAGTTTTCCCTAGGCTCAGGAAATTTTCATCACAATTTTAATAACTTTTCAGCTGCTCTCTGGTCAGGTGACCTTTAACTTCCCACAGATAATACGTATAATGTGTACTCTCATATTTAAAGATTTCCAATCACGTGTATACTTAAAAAACAATACATGTACATGGTATAAAATCAACCAGCATAAAATTGAGTGAAAAGTGAGTATCCCTCCTTCTTTACTAGTTCTCCAGTTACTCTCCAGAGGCAACCACTGTTTCCAATTCCTTGTAGACCCACTCAAAAAGAATTCTATTTTAGGGTGAAATGTCCACACCATTGTTTTAATAGCAAATCAAACAACTCAGAAACAAACAAAAAGAATTTTTTAAAAATCTAAAATAAAATGACACCATCTAGAGATAACAATATTAATATTTTAATATATCCCTCTAGATATCATATAGCAAATATACGGCAACATACTACACATGTTTTTCAATTTCCTACCTTTTTAAATTAACAGAATGTCATGGACTTCTTTCTGTGTCAACACCTATAGACTTAAGTGAATGCCAATTTAACATACCGTATGACTTTGCCTCCCGTCCTAGCATACATGTTCCTTTTAAATAAGGCAGCCCCTTCTGCCTCCAGTCTTTAGGTCTGTCCCACTAAATTCCCATGAGTACTGCAATCCCACATGTACTGCCCTTCAAATTGGCTTTGCATGTCACTTGGATCAATTCATAGAAATTCCGGGCTGTAAGTTGTATTTCCAGCCACTTTCTATTCAATATTCTCACAGCAATAAAATTTGTTGTTAGGTCCTTCAAAGTCACCTTCATGGTGGAAAAATTATATGCAGGTTTCATGGAACAGTGTGCTAAGAGAAATACCTAGGCATCACTAATTTTTAACACATATTTATTGAGCATCTAGTGTGTGACGAGTGCCGTTTAGCAGTAAACATAACAAAGATCTTTGTCCCTCTGCAACTTGTGGGAGGAAACAATCAGTAACCACAGAAATATGTCAGATGGTGATAAATGCTAAGAAGAAAAACAAAGCAGGGTAAGGGGCAGAAAGTGACCAGCAGAGCTGGGTATATGTATGTGCTGTTTCAGCTACAGTGTCAAGAATTGCCTCTCTGATGAGAAGACAATTGGGAAGAGACCTGAATGAAGTGAGGGGCGAGCTCTGCAAATATCTGAGTAGAGGGAATTCCAGGGGTGAGGTTTCAGCAAATGCAATGTCCCTGATTTGGGGATATGCTTAGCATCTTTATGGAACAGCAAGGAGGGACTTGCGGCTGAACCAGAGGGTGGAGATAGTGATAGGAAGTGAGATTAAGGATGACCCCAAAGAGAAGCACCAGCTGATGCGAATAACAGCAGGAAGGTGAAAGACTCCAATGAGCCAAGGCTAGGAGGCAATGTCTAGAATGAAAGCATGGGACTTCATAAGTTATGTTCCAAGCAAAAATGAAGTCAGGGGAGAGAGATGCTGCTTAGGGATGAGAGAGTAATGCTGATGAAAAACAGAGGAAAAGCAGAATCCCAAGACTCCAAATTAGTTGTATTCTCTACAAAAGACAGTAAGCTTCAGACTGAAAGGTTAGAGAAAAACTTTAGTGAGAGGCAACAGAAGCCCAAAATTGAGATGGGAGTGTAAGAGAACACATAGGTGCTATTTAAACGAGTGTTAAACTCCTTACCCAGGTGACTGTGTCCCCAATGAAGAAAGCTTAGAAAAAAAGAACACAGGGAGAGAGAGGAAAGAGAGACAGAGAGTGAGATAGAGATAGAGCTATCATGACGTAGTTTGAAGAATCAGAGAAAATAGGAAAGGATCTAGAATTGAGGAAATGGGTATTTATTTTGACTTTCAAAAATGAAAATAAATTAGATTCTGGACATTACAAGTTGAAAAGCTTGATGTTAATATCAAATAAGGGTATCAAATAAAATATTAATGGTATGGTTTAGGTGCACCTAACAGAATTTGTAATGGTTTCCAGGGTCCAGCAATGGTCTTTGGTAACCAACATGTGTTCACTAGGAACAAGATACGTCTGACTAACCTCAACTCCTTCTTTGATAGGGGTTCTGGATTGGTAAATACAGAACATGGTAGGCAGAAAATCTGGACAGCATCAAGACATTTGTAGGTACTGTCACTTGGGTGTTAAGGTGAAAGAAATCTTCTGGTGGTGTGCCACAGGATTTCTCCTTAGTCTTGTCCTGGTGAATATCCTTATTGATGACTTGCATACATGGGAGGCATATATATTAGCTTTGGATATGGCACGAAGCTGGAAAGACTAGTAAATATCTTGGTTGACTGATCTGAGATCCCAAAATAATTTGAATTAATAGAATGATGGATGAAATTTAACCCAATAAAATTTAATAGAATAAATACATGATTTTGCATTGAGCCCCCAAAATACTCATGATAAGGAGCTTTTAAGTTTTAATTGACTGTAAATTCTCCAGTGTGATGTGTGATATGGCCTCCAAAAGAGCAAATATGACCTTAAGACTTCATCATACCAGAATAATGACTATAAGATGTCCCGACCCGCGGGGTAGTCAACGTGGACCCTGGAAGAGGGAGTGGGAATTGGGAGAGGCAGGAGACACAAGAAATGGAGACAAGTCAAAAAGTCTGATCAAGTCTCGTTTATTGGCAGTAGGGCAGAGGCTTAAATAAGGCAGAGAGAGGAAGTAGAGGGGCGGTACTTTCCAAGGTGGGAGTTTCCACATCACACGTCATATTGGAGAAATAGAAACTTACAGGCTTACAGGAAATAGAAACTTACAGGCTTACAGGAAATAGAAACTTACAGGCTTAGCATGGGCCTAAATGGCCATCTTGAGT
>RJWJ010025619.1:0-23709 GCA_004363605.1 Indri indri | reverse complement strand
AAATACCTAAAGAATGGAAAAAACAAACACCACCTGTACTCACTATTAAACTGGAACCAACCAATGAGCACAGCGGGAAGTCAAACTCAGCGGAAATCAAGCAGGGGGCAGGGAGGAGGACGGGATGGGTGAAAACCTGTCTAACAGGTACAGTGAACACTATCTGGGTGATGGGCACACTTACAACCCTGACTCAGGCAAAACAAAATCGATACACGTAACCAAAACCATTTGTACCCCTGTAATATTTTGAAATAAAAAAAAAATTTAGAGTTTGAGTACTTATTTTAAAAAAGAAACTTAAGTACTGCTCTTTAGAAAAGCAGGCGACTGAGATGGAATGGCTATTCTAGCACAGGGTTTAAAAAAAATTAGAGTATTTTTGCCGCCTCGTCCTCCCATGAAGCTGAAATAGTTTATTTATACGGCTTCCACCCGAGGTGTGAACTTTAAATTAAACACTTATAGTGCTATCAATTAATATAAGAGAAACCCATCCAGCAAGGGGAGTGAGCCGGCTATAAAACCAGGTGGAATTGAATGCTTCTAAAAGGGGTTCAACAATGTGATCTTCGTGTCCTGGACTCCTGCGGGATTTTCCTTGAACTGGTTCACATAGTCAAAAGCCTTCCATTCTTTTCTGAAGGACAGTCGAGATCATTTTAATCATAATGGAGACTATATGCTGTGAAAGTCTTTAAGAGAATGAACGGGAGAGTTTGCACGGTGAAGGATACGTAAGGGGCTGGCTTTCGAGCCCGCATTAGCATGCACCACCTCTTGTCTGGAAGCGCAATGTCCCCTCAGCAAGACTCACGATAACTATGAAAAGTGAAGCGAGGCTGGAAGAGAGGCCACGGATGTTAAGCATGTTAACATTTCCATTACGTCTAAAAGCAGAAAATGGAACGAATAAAGCAGGTTGGGTTTTTTTCCCCTGCTATAATATATGCCAGAATGTCACAAGAACTCATTGTCTGCAGTGAATGTAAAAATATGGGCAATTCAGGCTGAACAATAGACACGTTGGTGATTCCATAAAAGCATCCCATTCGCGTTAAGTTCATCTGGCATGGTTTTACCCTTATTTTTTTTTTCCCCAATAAGGCTGTTTCTTGAATAATATGATCTTTAAAGTTTAAGCTGCATGTAGAAGGGCTGCTTCTTTCTCTTACCACTTTCTCTGTTTCTAAAATGTATGAATCACAGAATACAATACAATTGAACCATCATATTTGTTTTTCCTGCCTCCTCTCTCAGGCTAAATGCTGTTGTGATTTTGATGGAAATATCCTAGTAATTTTCACAGGAAGCGGATGCAGGGCACCTAGCAGTGTGTCTGCTCCGTGGTACTGTTCGGCCTCTTTTCCTTCAAGGAGGACTTGTTCTGATGCCCTGGCATTGGTCCAGCACAGGCAAGGCTGGGGACTTGCTGGGCCACAGGGTAGGTGGTCTAGGAGTCAGATTTGCACTTGGAGGGGAGGCCTGGTGGTCTTTTCTGTCTCCTTGGGATGTCTTACTCATAGAGGAAGGGATTTGCGGGCCTGAGTCCTTGAGGACTCAGAAGTGATTTTGACCTTGAGCTGACATTTTCAGAGTGAACTAGCTTGCGGAAAGGATGGCAAGGTGAAATGTTTGGCTCTCCCCGTGGTTACAGAGGGGGAGTAAAAGAAGACAACATTCAAGTTTTCAGGAGCCTTGGTCCTGTTCCTTTCGGCCCCTCATTGGAGATGACTGCCAATTCAGAGCAAAACAAATTGTGACAACGCTGCCCTCCTGGCTCACTCGCCCCTGGCCCTCAGAGCCCAAAGCTGGCGTAAATTATGACGGCTTTTGACATTAGGCACAAGGCATCAAGCCACAAAAGTGTCATCTATCTGTCTCAAAGAATCAGAAACTTTGAGGAGACCCATACGTGTACTACACAAAACACCATGTTTTTGACCCCAAAAGAAGACCAGTCTTTCTTAGTTCAGTGGAGGTTGGTTTGACTTCCTCATCCTTGTTTTCTTACCTCCGTATTCTTTCTTTCTTTCTTTCTTTTTACTTTGCTGATTCTTCTTAGTCTTGACTCATGAAATATGGCAAGACTCAAGACTGCCCTTAACTTTCTAGCCTTTCTTCCTGTGAAAACAACTTCTTGAAGTCTTTCTTAGGCCTCAAGCTTGAGTGTGCAAGATGAGTTGAAGGCTGGAAGAGTGGGGAAGCTGAATCAGTTCAACAAATTGATTAATTTAAAAAGGTATTTCTTATTTTACTCAAACAGAAAACGACAGATAACCATGTACCCACCAATTAATCTGACTGATGTTGATATTTGCCCTGTCTTTTCTTGGATCTCCCATTCTCTCAAGCATTCTCTCTCTCTCTCTCTCTTATTATTCTTTTTATTATACTGCTTGCACTCTGTAACTTTAGTTTGTGTTAAAATCACCTGGAGAAACTGTGAAAAGGAAGGTCCGGAGACCCAAATCCGGGAAATTTGATTCAATAGCACTGGGGCAGGGTGGGGGAACCTCATCTTTCCTCTTTTTCCTGATAGATTATAAGTGGGCAGTGAATGCTAGCTTTTAGTAGTAATTGTAACAGTAGCTGCAGCAATCTTTCTTTCTTTTCCATAAACCTTTTTATCTTGCAGTAATCTCAGATGGACAGAGGGGTTGTAAAAACAGTACAGGGAGTTCTGTTTACCCTTCACCCAGCTCACCCCAGTGTTAACATTCTATATAATCATAGCACAATGGTCAAAACCGGGAACTTAGCATGGGTGCAACTCTAGTGACTGGACTACATGCTCTACTTGGATTTCTCCACCTTTTCCACTGTGTCCTTTCTCTGTTCCAGGGTCTAATCCAGGATCCCACAACACATTCATGGTCCTGTCTCTGTAGCGTCCTCCAAACTGTGATGTCCTCAGTCTTTCTTTGTCTTTCATGACCTTGACAGTTTTGAAGAGTACTGGTCAGTAATTTTGTAGAATGTCTCTCAATCTGGGCCCATTGCACATCTGCTTCGTAAAAAGCACCCAGGTAATCCTGACGCAGAACGTGTTTTGGAAGCTGTGCTTTATGCCTGGTTTTGGACCAAGCTCTTTCCAGGTTGTTCCCTGTTTGATTCATAAACATAAATCAAAAGCAAATCTATCCTCCAAATTCAGCAGCTCTTCGCCATTGAAGATATTCAAAAGCCTGTGTTCTAAGCCTTGACATGTTTGATCAATTCCAGCGGCCGACCAGACACACAGCTTTCTACAGTGACTGCTTTGCACTCTTCGATGATGTGAGATGTGACAGGATGATAGCTTTTTAGAGATGAGAGGGACTGGAGAGCTGACCTAATTCTTTATTTATTTTTTTATTTCTTTTAGAGACCAGGTCTCACTATGTTGTCCAGGCTGGACTCAAACTCCTGGGCTCAATGGATCCTCCTGCCTCAGCCTCCAGAGTAGCTGGGACTACAGGCATGCACCCTGCTAGAGCTTACCTAATTCTATCTGGCTTCATTTTCCCCATGAGAAAACTGAGGTCTATTATGGTGACATGATTTGCTCAAGGTCTTAGAACTTGTTGTTGGAAGAACCGGAAATAGAAACCAGGTTTGCTAATTTTTAGACTCGTGTCTCCCCCAACCTCGATTCCACCTCTCCCTCGCCCTCACTGTTGTTTATAAATAATCTTATGAACAATCGCTTCATCACATCTAGCAGCAGTGATGAGTTCGTAACCTTACCTGGTCTGGCCCCGGGGCCTGAGTGGTCCTGTGTCATCCCCAGCGCCCACCTCCGATCTCAGCCACTCCTGCCGTGCTCAGATCCTACTCGCTGGGCCTGCCTCAGTGCCTTACTTTTGCAAAGCAGAGCTTTCCCCTGAGTTGTGGCAGCTTTCCTAAACCTAGCACAGCTGCAGGGTTGTTCACAGCGTGGAGAGTGACTCAAACGATGAGGAGTGTGAGGCAGGTAAGTGTGGCACCCCCCTGTCCTGCGAATGGGCAACGTGAGGGCTGGTTCTCTTTGGCAACGCCCAGGGGGATTGAGTCTGGTCTGGATGAACCAAATTATTAACACACATTTTACTGGCCCTCTTCCCGCCGTTGCATTCCTGCACTCCTGCTTCCTGGGATCCCCAGCAGGAACACTGCCTGCACCCAAGTCCTGACCTCAGGAACTGCATTTGCGGGAACCGGAGCTGAGCGAGGTGAGCTCCCGTTGTGCAAAGGTCCAGCTGTGTCCTGCCCAGTCATTTGTGGCTGTGCTAGAGGATGCACCCAGCGGGGCCAGATCTTTTTTCTTTTGGGGGGAGGGTGGGTCAAGTTTATTGAGATGTAATTTATCTATAGCACAATTCAGTCTTTTTAGTGTGCAATTATGTGAGTTTTTGACAAACGGCTACAGTAGTCGTGTAACCACCACCAAAATCAAGACACAGCACAGTTCTCTCAGCCCACAACACTCCCTCGTGCCCATTCCAAGTAAACTCCTCCCCACTCCAGCCCCTGGAGCCCACTGACCTGCAGTGTAGCCTTTTCCAGCATGCCTTGTAAAAGGAATTGCACAACGTGCAGTCTTTTGAATCTGGGTTTCTTTTTCTTTGCATGAGGCATTTGAGATTCACTTACGCTGTTGCTTATATCCGTAGTTTGTTCTTTTTATTGCCAAGTAGCTTTCCGTGGCATGGGTGACCAGGGGGCTCTCTGTTCACCTGTTGAGGAACATTTGCATTGTTTCCAGGTGATTATGAGTAAAGCTGCTATAAACATTTGTGTGTACATTTCTGTGTGAACATAATTTTTTCATTTCTCTAGGGTACGTACCCAGGAGACGGGAACTGGGACACATGATCAGTGCATGTTTGTAAGAAGCTTCCAGACTGCTTATGTATGGGAGTTCCAGTTGTTCCGTATTCTTGTCAGCACTTGGTATTGCCAGTTTTATTGATTTAGACATTCCAATAGGTATCCAAGTGGTATCTCATCATGATTTTATAATAATTTGTATTTCCCTTATGACTAATGATGTTGAACATCTTTGTACTTACTATAATAGCTTCTTGTGTATTTTCTTTGGTAAAAGGCTTGTTCAAAGCTTTTCCCCATTTAAAAAAATTGGGTGTTTGTTTTGATTTTTGAATTTTTTAAGAAAGTCCAGAAATTTAGATTTTACATGAAATCGTCTGATTTTTAAAGTAGGAACCAGTTTAAGAGATTTAGAGAGATTGGATGGCTTCTTCAAGATAACACAGTCTTGGTTTATCCATCCCAAATCTTCTGAAACTAAATCCAATGTGCCTGCCACTATACCAGGTCACCAAAATAAACAAACGCAGAACACAATATGGAACAGAAAACTTCCACCTATGGCCTCATTTTGTGAATTCTACTTTTCGGTCGCAGTGAGTATCTCAGAGATGCCTGGGTCCGAAACTCACTTGCTGAGTGGGTGAGACATTTTTACTCTTACTAGGATTTACCAGTGATGAGACATGTAAATATTGCACTCAGAAATAGACTATGGTCAAATTCACAGAGACCGAAGGTAGAATGGTGGTTGTCAGGGGCTGGGGGGAGGCGTAATGGGGAGTTTCATGGGTAGAGCTTCAGTTTTGTAAAACGGAAAGAGTTCTGGAGATGGCTGGTGGTCGTGGCTGCACAATATGTGACTATACTTAATGCCACTGAACTGTATACTTAAGAATGGTTCAGATGAAAAATTTTATGCTATGTGTATTTTACCACAATTTAAAAAAAGAGAACATAACAACAACAAAAAGAAATACACTACAAAGAAACAAAAAGCTACTTTCACTGTTTTCACATCAATTGTGCAATACCTGAGCTGTCTTCTGATGTAAGACCATCACTGTGTCTTCACTGCTGGGGACATCTCCAGACAGCACCTTTGGATTTTACGCTACCCTCCCCAGTGACCAAGGCTTCTTTAGGGGCTTTTATGCTCACGAGTAACATTTTGCATTTGGAACCAAGGGTGTACGCAGAGATGTGCCACGCTATAATCGTTTATTAAACGCAAGTCCGCTAGCTAGTGAATCCCACATAGACATAGTTAAAAAATTATTGGACCCTTAAAAAGAGGAGTCTTAACAAAGCATTCTGCTCACCTATTCAGTGGGAAGGTGGGTGCAAGGGTGGCAACAATGATTTTCATGGATGTGGGTCAAGGCTTTGTGAGCAGATGCATCAGATTCATCCGGGACCGTGGCCCATGGCAGGGCTGGGTTCAAGCATTCGGAGGGCCCCTCCTGAAATCCACTCTCTCATTATCAAGGAAACCACGTGTGTCCCTGGGTCCTCCTTGAGAATCTGTGCTCAAGGTCATTATGGATGCTCTGTGATTGTGCAGGCTCTTTCAGGCCCACCCTTCTCACGTGACAGCGGGAGAAGCCACGGGGTCTTGTGTGCTCAAGGTGAGCTGGGTTTGTATAACCGGCAGTGACTGTTCAAAGTGTTGGGGCCAGAATGTATTTCTTTATTTATAATAAAGGGAAAGTCCTTAAGTCGTCTGGGTGGATCATCCTAAAAGAGAGGACCCTTCTATTTTATAGTTTTCCAAGTAGGGATGGCTAAGTAGTCAGAGCCAAACATATAAACCCTCTGTCCCTAAGCAGAAAAACAAAGCAGGGATAAAGCCCCCCTTGCTGGCCCTGAGGGACTCATGCAATGTTTGGGGGGTGAGTTTAATCTCCCTTGCATGGAATAGACCTTCCTACCTTTCAACTCTTGGAGGCATCAATGTTATAATAGGATGGCACTTCCTCAAATTCAATTATTTCTGTACAACTTTTAACATTTTTGCTATATTCACAAAATCACCTACATTTACTTTGTGAATTTCGCTAAATAGACTTCAAACTAATTTTTTAATTACTTAGCCATAGTCAGTGGCTCTCAAACTTGAGCATGTGTCAGAGTCGCCTGGAGGTCTTCTTCAAAGACAGGTTGCTGGGCCTGCCCCTCACAGGGCGCAGAGGGTCTAGGGAGGGCCTGAGAATTTGCATTTTATCAATTTCTCAGGCGATGCGGATGCTGTTAGTTGGGAGACCACACTTTGACAACTACTGTTCTACAGCAATAGTATCCCAGAATTCATGGGGTTATATGGCTTTTTAAAAATTATTTTTTATTATTTTAGTATTATTATTTGTGACAGAGTCTCACTCTCTTGCCCCAGCTTAAGTGCAGTGGTGTCATCATAGCTCACTGCAACCTCAGACTCCTGGGCTCAAGTGATCCTCCTGTGTCAGCCTCCCGAGTAGCTAGGACTACAGGTGTGCACCACCACGCCCAGCTAATTTTTTCTATTTTTAGTAGAGATGGGGTCTCACTCTTTCTCAGGCTGGTCTTGAACTCCTGACCTCAAGTGATCCTCCCACATAGGCCTCCCAGAGTGTTAGGATTACAGGCATGAGTCACCGTCCTGGGTCAGTTTTTTTTTTTTTTTAAAGTGTGTTTGTTTAATTGCAATTTAAAAAAACTGAGGCAATAAGCAAAGGGCAATAAATCCCCTTTTCATGCAGAAGTGAGACTCCCTCCCTGCAGTGAGTGTCAAAAGTGGGTGTTTACTGACATCCCAGTGGGCTTTGCTATATGCATGACTCAGGGCCAGCCTTCACCTCTTGGTGTCCCCTGCCTTCCCATATAAACAGGGAAGCAGTGGCACTAAGTGACCTCTAAGAGTTCTGTTGCTCAGCTCTTAGGACCTTTTTGAAGACCTGAAGGAAACAGCACCCAGGAGAGAAGCTGGAATTGCACCCTTGAGGAGGGGGGGCACTTTGATGTTCCATGTGGTCAGCACTCTCTGAACTGCATGTGACAAAAACCACCTCAAACTGGCTTAAGCAAGAAAGGAAACTTATTAGCTTATGTAACCGAAAAATTTAGGGCTAGATTCAGCCATGGCTGAATCCTGGGAATAAAAGGGTGTCATCAGACTTGGTGTCCCTTAGCCATTTCTGCCTTCCTTTGCTGACTCATCTTCTGGTGGGTCCTTCCCATGTGAAAGCAAGAGGGTCACCAGCAGCTCCAGGTTACGTCTTGCCAGCTGGTGCCTCTTCCCAAGGGTTTCAGCAAAAGTCCCAGCACTGACTGTCACTGGATTATATTAAGCTACAGGCCCATTGCTAGACAAATTACTCACTGGAGCCATGATATAGATTCTGTTGATTGCCCAGACTTGGTCTTGTTCCTGCTCCCGAAGTAGTGGCGTAAGGTGAGTATCACCTACACCTGGGAGTTGAGGAGGTACAGTTCCCCAAAGGCACAAAAGGACGCTGGGAAGGAAGAATCCCACAGAGGTCCCCTCAGGTTCATCTACATCAGCGGTAATCAAATTGTGTTCCCTGGATCAGATGGGCAGCATCAACATCACCTGCAAGCTTGCTAGAGATGCACTTCACAGGCCCCACCCTGCAGGTGATTCCGAGGCACTGAGGGAAACCAGTGGATCATGACCCTGACTTCAATTACAATCACCTGGGGTGATTTTTAAACCACCTGGATGCCACTCTCAGCCAATTTTATTTACCAAGGCAAGGGAGGGGATGGGGATCCAGTTGTTGACATTTTAAAAAATGTTCCCCCAGGTAGTTCTCATGGCAACCCAGGTTGAGAGAATCACTGAGCTCAAAAACAAACTCTTGTTCTCTGCTTCTTCGAATTTATGAAACGGCAATAAATGAGACCGTCTTCCTGTTGAGAAGGGTGGTTTGTTAAAGGAGTGACTTAAGAGGTGGCAACTTGAGCCTAGAGTATGGTGGTTTTATAATTTTTCTAATACACATTAAAATAAATAATTGAGTTACTGACAAAAAGTTCTTCTGGGGGCCAGCTAAAGTCATCTTGGGTGCCACTGAATATCCCCGTGTGGTGGCAAGAACCCCGGATTTGGGTCCAGAAGGCTTGCCATTGAAAACCTAGTTCTTCATCAGCCTGGAGAAGCCACGCGATCTTTCTAAACCTCAGTTCCCTTATTCGTATGATGGGAAAGATCTCAGACCTATCACTTTTAAATCCAAAGCAGAGATACAGGTGATGACTGCCATGGGGACCATGCATGGGGTGAAGACAACCATTAAAACCAAACATAAAATCCCAAAATACAAGCAGGCAGTGTGTTTGCTTTTGTTGGGCTCAGTTTCGTGGAGAACTGCAAAAGTACACTGCAGGAGGGATCTCGAGTGGGAAAGAGGAGGAAATGGCACTGTGCAGCTGGCTGGGGCTGAGGTGCAGGGTGGAGAGAGTGGAGGGGTTGGCTGGAGTCAGAAAAAGGAGTTTTTCATTTAACTTAATTCAGGCAGGAAGTCAGCCCAGGGGCGGGCGAGTGCCCCTCAGAGAGCGAGGTGCAGGGGGAGGTCTGGAGCAGAGACTGGACTGGATGTCTGGGAGCCAAGAAAGAAGCTAGGGCAGCCCAGACTGGAGGCGGAGGAGGGCTTTCCTGGGTATTTCCACTGGGAAAAGAAGGAAGGAAGGAAAGACCCAAGCCGCCTCGTGGAGAGAGTGACTGTTTTAACTTGGAGATGCCAAAGACCAGCATTTCAGGCTTGCGGAGCTGGATGGGTAGGGGCAGTGTGGACAGTAAAGGGGAAACCGGGACATGTGGTGGTCTGGGGGGAGCACCCCGGGAGTGATGGAGGACAACAATGTGTAAGGAAGATGAGGTCTCTGTCCTCCAGGGGCTCTGGTCTCATGGAGGCTTTGTAGGGGCTGAGAACCAGAAACGGACAGACCAGGCTCTGCACCAGGTTTCCAGCCGACTGCGTTTCACCCCGCATCCTGTTGGACTCTGACCTCCTGTTCTCACACCAGGGAATTTTAGCCGTGGTTAGTGTTTATTTAAGTTACTTCCCCTTGAATTCACTGGAGCAAAACACTGTCCGGTAGGCAAGTATGGCCTATACCCCAAGGGGTCTGGGTTGGAGCGTGCAGGTGTGGGGACGGGGGCACCCCAGGGAGCAATGTCCAGGCTCTCTGCCCGGTACAGAGGCTTCTGCAGAGCCAGAGCTCTACGGGGGGCAGTGGGCTGCCTGGGCAAGGGTGTGGGTCTGGCTTGGACTGTGGGGCCCCAGAGTGCTCACACGTTAAGAGTGATACACCTTCCCATGCATCTAATGTGCCATTTCGTAACAGGAATTCCTCTGCAAGACACAATTGCTTAAAGGTTTTGGATTTTTCCTTTAGTTCTAAAACAAACATTTAAAACATAAAAATAAATTTCAATTTTAAAGATAGTGTTCAAATTTGGTACCATTTTTCAGATGCGAACTCAATTTTGTTTGCACTTTCCAAACTAAAATAAGTCATCTTACAGTTTGCCTCCTGTGCCGTTGTTTTGAATTTTAAGCAGGAATAAAAACTCCAAACAGTCAATCCCTTAGAATGACAGAACTGAAATGACTCAGGTTTTGCTTCTTTGCCTCTCTAAGCACTATGCTATCATTGTTTATTTGGAATCTACTGTTCTCTCGTGAATGTGGCATCCCAGGGCTTGGATTGTGATTGCACCTGAAGCAAAGTGAGCTCCAACAACACAGCCACAGAAACTCACTTTTGAAACAGTCCATGTGGGCCAGGCAGGGGCCAGCTATAGGGCTGAGAATTCTCTGAATTAACTTCTGTGTAGGACACGGTGTTTATTAGAGGATATGTAATAAAAATATGCAAATTTGAAGCTTATATTTATTTACATAAAATCTAAACTCATCGGTGATCATGGTAAATTATTTAGAAGTTTGATCAACAAAAGATTTTTTTTTATATCAGAGAGGAGTATTTTATTCCTGATCTTTTTAAAAATTGCTGGGCCATGATGATGTTAAGGAGACTTTTTATCATTTTTAGTCTTGTGGTTAACTTTCCTACAGACAATGCCCTGCCCCTTGGTGTATCAGCAGCTCACAGGGCTGTCGTGAGGACTAAATGAACTGAAATAAGTAAAGCACTTAGAAGAGGGCTTAAAGTTAGCGATTACGTGTTTTTCTAGCAGACAGATCCTACATCCAAAAGAATCCACAGGTATTTGACAAGGGCTGCCCATGAGCCACAAAAATCCTCACATTGAGAAGGTAGAAATAGCCAAGATGTTCCTAAAAAAAGAGTAATACTGGGGACCTTGACCTACGCAGATAGCAAGAATTATCACAAAACTGTAGCAATTAAAAGTGATATTGATAAAGGATAGGCAAATAATCCAATGGAAGAGAACAGAGAGTCCAGACACAAGCCCACCAACATAGAGACTTGGTGTATGACAGATCCTTAGGAAAAGTATGGATTATTTAACAAATGGTGCTGGACCAACTGTTTATCTATATGGAAAAAGAATGATATTAGATCCCTATCTCACAACCTACTTGAACTTAATTCTACGTGGATTAGGAAAAAAAAATGAGCACAGTATAATATAAATACATCTCAAAAAATTATAGGGCATCTAAACTCAGGATAGGGAAGGTTTTTTAAGAGAGCACAAAAATAGTGCTAGCCATATGAGAAATGATTGAATAAATACAATGGGAATAAAGACACAAAAAAAGGATTCTCTGTGACATTTGTAATCAGTGAAATACAAATTCAGATGATGATGAGATACCATTTTATACTCTCTGGAATGGCAAAAATGAAAGAATCTGATATGAAGTGTTGGTGAAGATATGATTTGCTGAGAATAATTGGACATTGCCGGTGAGAGTGTAAATTGGTGCAATCACTTTGGAAAATAATTATTAATAGATGTGATCTTGGAAAAATGAACTCTGCACATCCCATGGCCTAGCAAGTTCATTCCCAGTATGTACCCCAAAGATGTTCTTGCACATTGTATCAGTTGACAGGCACAAGAATACTTATAGCTGCATTACTCAATAATTAAAAAGCATTTTCATTGTAAAATATACTTGTGGAAAAGTGAAACTTCTATGTAATCAGCACTCGGTAAAGAAATTGAACATTGCCAGCCCCTGAAAGAGACCTGCATTCACCCTCCTGACCTCGAATCTCCTCTAGTCTCCTCCTCTAGGTAAACACTGTCCTGTTATTGTAATCATTTCTTTGCTTACATTCATAGTTTTATCAACTAATTATGAATCCTAAGCTTAACATTTTCTTTTGCCTGTTTTTGAATTTTCTGTAGGTGGAACCATACAGTATGTACCTTTTTGCCTCTTTTCTTTTTATTTTTAACACATTAACTGCTATGTGAGTTGTATTTAACTCATGCTAGTTTTGAGCCTGCAGCCTCGTGAAGCATATGTAACTCACACATCTTTTTACCTTGAGTCGTGTGAACTGTTTTTCAAGTTGCATATAACTCACACATAGAAAACAGTAAAAAAATAACAAATTTTTGATTAAATTAGAAAGGATAGTTTCTTTTTTGAAATTTTTATTCTATTTTCATAATAAAACACTATGGCCCCAGGGAAAAAATTTCTTTTTTCTAGTGTGGCAGTCAGTGTGTTAAACTCAACATTATGTTTTGGAGATTCATCCATATTGTGTTATGGCTATAGTTCATTTATTTTTATTGTTTGTACAGTATTGTATTGTATGACTATACCTCAATTTATTTGTCCATTCTACAGTTCATGAACATTGGGGTTGTTCCAGTTTTTGGCTAATACGAACATTATATTGAATTGCATTTCCTTGATTACTAATAGGGTTGGGCATCTTTCATATGTCTATTGGCTATTTGGATTCCCTTTTGTGAAGTGTATATTCAGGGTTTTTTGGGGCCCATTTTTCTATGAGATTTTTTTGTCTTTCTTACTGATTTATAGGAATTCTTTATGTAGTTTGAGCTCTCTGTCAGTTTTGTATACCCCAAATACATTCTCCTACTCCATGGCTTGCCATTTCACTCTCTTGATGTTGTCTTTTGATGAACAAAATTCTTATCTTTAACATAGTCATATTTATCTATTTTTTTCATTATGGTTAGTATTTTCTGTGTGCATCTTGTTTAAGAAATCTTTCTCTATCCCAAGGTTAAGAAAATAGTCTCCTGTGATACCTTCTAAAAGCTTTATTTTTTTATCTCTTAGTTTGATGTTCACCTGTAAGCTACCTGGAGTTGAATTTTGTATATGGTGTGAGGTAGGGGTCCCCTTTTATATTTTCCATGTGGATGCTCAGTTGTCCCAGCCATGTGTATTTTAAAGATGGTTCTTTCTCCACTGTCCTTCGGTTTTATCATTGTCATAAATCAAGTGTCCATACATATTTGGATGTCTTTAAGAACACTCTATCCTATTCCATTAATCTATTTTTCTGTCCTTGAACCAATACTATGCTGCTTTAATTAATGTAGCATTACTCTAAGTCTTAATAACGGGTAGAGCAAATCCACTCTTCTTTCTTCTTCGAGAGTATCTTAACTCTTGTTAGTCTTTTTTATTAATATTAAAGTTTTCAGTAAATTTTAGAATATGCTTGTTGGGATTTTAATTGTGAGTGCAATAAATCTATATACCAATTTAGTGTAGGATTGGTATTTTTATTATATTGAGTCTTTTAATCCATGAATATAGTGTTACTCCTCATTTATTTAGGTCTTCCATAATAAATATTTACAGTTTTCTGGATAGAGGTCTTGAAATCTTTTGTTAGCTTTATTCCTAGCTTTATTTGATATTTTTTGATGCAAATGTAAATAGTATCTTTCTCTTTTACTTTAATAATCTAGCTGGTTGTTACTAATCTAGAGAAATGCAATTGATTTTTGGACGATGAGCAACCTTGTGAAGCTCTCATAACTTCTAATGTCTTATAGATTCTTTCAATTTTTTATGTATACAATCATCTGCAAAATAATAATACTTTTGCTCCTTCCTTTTAAAATATTTATGCTTTTAAATATATTTTTCTTGTCTTACTGTTTTGGCTAAAACCTCTCCTATAAATGTTGAAGTGGTTATTGTGGGAATCTTTGTTCCCATCCTGATATTCAAAGGAAAGCATTTGATATTTCACTATTAAGTTGGATATTTGCTGAAGATTTATTGTAGGTACCCTTTATCACATTAATACATCCCCTTCTCTTTCTAGTTTGTTGATAGTGTTTATGTTAAATAGTAAATGAATGTTATACTTTATCAATTGCTTTTTTTGCATCTGTGAAATATGATTTTTTTGCTTTATTACATGGAGTGATTTTCTAACATTAAACCAACTTTGCATTCTTGAGATAAACTAAATTTAGTAATCAGGTATCCTCCTATTTTATATCACTGGACTTGGACTGCTTTTTTGTTGTTGTTTAGGATTTTGCATCTACATTATACATGATACTCATCTGTAATTTTCCTCCCTTCTATCAATAATTAATTAATAATTAATAATTAATTTTAGTATCAAGTCCATATTAGCCTTGTAAGATGAGTTGAAGAAAATACTCCCTTCCACTTTCTGGAAGAGATCCTAAAAGATTGGCATAATTTCTCACTTAAATACTGTGTGAAATTTACACATGTGCAACCTCATTATATAAAAAAGGCCACCCCCCCAAATTATATTAAAATGTATACAATTATATTACAAAACCTTCCCCCAAACAGGCTTTGGAGTCAAACTGTCTCCAGCATGAATCCTGGCTCTGCTGATAGGCTGCGTGGTCCTGTGTCAAACTTTTTACTTCTCTGAGCTCTCAGTGTTCTTGTCTGTCATGCGGTATAGAAAGTGTCAGGAGGAGTAAATGCAACAGCTATATGTAAAGCAATTAGCCCTGGGCTGGGTATATACAATAGGTGTTCATACATGGTAATGTTTTTCACATTGTATGTTAATAATTCAGTGATTCACTCAAGGGTTTATTGAGCACCTACTGTGGGCCAGGCTAGGTGCTGAGCACTGAGGATACAACAGGAGGCAGAATTGGAGGTGGCCTTTGATGCAAGGATTGAGCGGCTGTTCCTGCAGATGGATGACTTGCCTCTACTGAAATGATCTCACGGCCCATGTTTATGGTGCCTCCTCTGTCCACCTCTTTTGTTCTGGATGGGCAAGAGTAAGCAAAAGCAGCCATTTCTGTCTGAGAGGGGGCAATCAGAGCCTAATATTGAACTCTTTGGAAACAAACTCGTGGCGGTCATATGCAAGGACCACCTTCTTTAGGAAATGAATGAAGACATATTGCTTTTCCTAAACCAGTTTCCCTGGTTGCATTTCTTAACAAAGGTCAAAGGTGTCATAAAAAGGACTGTCTCCATTGCCCTCGTCCTGCACAAAATTTCCTCCAAACCCCACCAGCTTCTCTCCTGCTGCAGGGAGTTTACCAGGAAACAGGTGCATGAGGGCAGGACCTGCTGAAGGTCCATGTAGACTGGAAACTGAATCCAAGTGGCCTGAGGTCTAACCCTTCCTTACGCCAGGTAATTTCTCCCCCTGCATCTGAGTTTGTGAATTTAATAATTCTCAGGTGGCCCATGGACTCCTCCAGTGCTCCTGGAAATCTCTGTACCAAGCCTCATTTTCTGCCACACATGGCTTTGATTCTTGGGCACACATTTCTCAGATGGTTTTATGAGGCTCAGGGATAATACCTATCTCCTGGCTTTGTTGTGAGGATTCAGTGAGACACATTAGAAATGCGGTGATGTCCAGCAAGGCAGCACAGAGTGTGGGCTCACTTATTTGACTATTTGTTGGGTCAGGGGGACCAGTCTTGTCTCTCTACAGATATACGGATATACAGGTCTATGAACATACAGTTGGAGATAAGCTCTGGATAGATAGATGCACACATACGTACAGTACGTTCACAGATATGTAGTATTCAATATTTCAACAAATAACTGAGTGCAATTCACCGTATTCATATTTGTGTGGTTGGATCAATTGTTAGTCTTATTTGCAAAATCCAAAAAAGGAATCTAACATTTGAGTTGACATGAGAAGTGTTGGGAAAATCATTTTCTAAAATGAGCGAGGTTGGGGCAACGGGATTGGGGGGATGGGCGTTCACAGGTTACCTGCTCCTCATTGATGGCAGCGTAGGTCTAAGCCCAGGACGATGAGAGATGGCTGTCCAAGGGCACCGCTGTGGAAGACCTGGCATTCTGCCTCCTTGTCCAGTCAGACTCTGCCAGCCTGCAGTTTTACCATTGTGGGGACGTCAGATGCTGATGGGTAGGATCAATGTGGAGGAAGTTGGCTCCACTAGGGTAGAGGATGAATGGCCACTACTGCTTGTGTGCCAAAGGGCCCAGCCGCCCTGGGAGGGTGGACAAGGAGAGTGGGCGGGAGGAGGGGCACGCTTCATTGTCCTGTGAGCATCTGGCCCAAGTTCAGGGCTGGTGCTCTTGTTCAGAAAGATTTAGCTGGTGGTGCAGAGACCTATGAGCTTTCTTTTACAGAACTTTAATGATATTTAAAGCTGCACGAGGTGCTCCCGATTGTGGATTTATTTGGAGATGAGTGTCTCCACTGAAGAGTGGCAAGAATCTTAAAGTTCCTAAACATGCAAGTTCTTAAAAAATGCGCTTGTTTGGTATGAGAATGAAAAACAGGGGCCAAAGAACAAATCAACTGGCAAGACTTCTCTGGTAAGTTAAAAAAAAAAATTCAGGCTGGGATTCAGATGAATTTGTGCTTGTGTAAGGATTAGGGCATGCAAAAGTGAGAACTTCAGCATGCAAAAGTATTACTTGGAAGCTATTTAAAAATACAGATACTTGCATCTATTTGACAGATCTGGAGCAGTTACTGTTAGTTACTATTTAGTTAATGCTAAGTTTTCCACTACAGATGCAAGAAGCAAGTGTCTTCACAATTTCTGCCTGATTGTGGCAGCCAAGAACCGAATGGGGGAATATAAGAGTAACAAAACATGGGGGGAGGGAGATAATATTTGTAACTCAGAAATAACCTTGTAAACAGCAAAGAGCCTGTTTCATTCCAAAAAAGAAGTCTAAAATTTGAGTTTATATGAGAAGCACTGAAAAAAATTTATTTCCCCTATACCCTTGCCTTTTGTTTGATTCCACTTTTTAAATTTTATTTTTATTTTATAGTGTTATAGAGGTACAAATGTTTTGGTTACATAAATTGCTTTTGTACTGTTTGAGTCAAAATTATAAGTGTGCCCATCACCCAGATAGTGTGCATTGTACCCATTAGGTGTGAATTTACCCTCCTCCTCCCTCCCACCTGATTGATTTCTGCTGAATGTTATTTCCATATGTGCATGAAAGTGTTGATCAATTAGTTCCAATTTAATGGTGAGTACATGTGGTGTTTGTTTTCCATTCTTGTGATACTTCACTTAGGAGAAGTGGGCTCCAGCTCCATCCAGGTCAATACAAGAGGTAGTAGTTCACTTTTTATGGCTGAGTAGTACTCCATGGTGTACATATACCACATTTTCTTAATCCACTCATGTATTGATGGGCACTTGGGTTATTTCCACATCTTTGCAATTGTGAATTGTCCTGCTATAAACATTAGAGTGCAGGCGTCTTTTTTATAGAATGACTTTTTTTCTGGTTCATTTCATTTTAAAAGTATAATTTAAAGTTAAATGAAAAGTCAGTGTGGGAGGAGATACAGATTCCTGGGCCCCACTCCCGGAGATTCAGATTCGGCTGGTCTGTGGTGGGACCCCATATTCTGAATTCCTAACGAGCTCCCAGGGGTGCTGATGTGGCAGGTCTGCATGCCTTACTTTAAGTGGCACCAAGTGAGGGACTGTTAATTTTCAGTTTTTGAAAGTATAGGTAGAAAATGGTTCTCAAATTTGGCTGCGTTATAATCAACTAGGAGCCTTAAAAATCTCCCAGTACCCTGCCTACATCCTAGACCAGCAGCAGGGGAATCTCTGGTTGTGGGGTACAGGCAACTGTATTTTTTAAAGCTTCCCAGGTGGTTCAACGTGTAGCCCAGGTAAGGAACCACACCTCTATTCCAGGAGGAAATTATTTGGGGCAATGGCAACCAAAGTACTCCATCATCATGAGGTGTGTGTCAGAATCACTTTGGAGACCACAGATATTTTGTAATGCTTCCTGTCCTGTCTCGAAATGAAATTCACAGATAGAATAATCTTCTTACACACATCATTAAAAAAAAGTTCTTCTCTAATATAAAAGAGAAACAAAAAGGAAGTTTAAAAAGTAGCCTTTGATAAATACATGTATTCAAAAGGCAAATGCTTGGGCACATGTTCTCTAGAAGACATAATGAAGCACCTGGGTGTTTGTCCTCTGAGAAGTGGCGGTGACAGCCTCCAATGGAGACCATGACACCACTGGCTTCATGGTCTTGGTGTGGTTTTCCAAATCAGTGAAAGTCTCTCAGTAAATTTCTGGACACAACAAAGCACCTTGACCCGTCCCAGGTTCCTGCACAATTCGGCTCATAAAAAACCAGGTAATAGCAGCTCTGATTATATGTCAGAGTCTAGGGTAGGTAGCTATCAATAGGTTGTTCACCGACATGCATTTCAGGCTGAATTGGACATTTCAGAAACTGACGCCTTTCTCTTCCTCCCCGAAATGCCAGGATTTGGCACTATCATCGTGCAAGCACAAACCCTTCCCTCCTGCCCCCAGATTTCTCAGGGCGCCCCCTTGAACACGGACGCGGAATGATGGAAAGAAAATGAGCTCAGGGAAATGTACTCGGATGCCAATTCCGCTGTCCACACCGGAGCAGCATCCCGCAGACCTCGGCAGGTGGGCGACACTGTGATCACCGCTGGATAAAAGGCTCCCACCCCCAAATAGCCGCAGAGGCCTGTTCAAGGGGGTGGGGAAAGAAAGGTTGCAGGCTTCCGGCCAAGCGCAACCCTCACTGAAAGTTCAGGTTCGGTTCGCGGTCCCAGAGCACGCAGAGGGCCCCTTAAAGAGGAGGCGAAGGCGCTTCCTTCCCATCCCCTGCACCCGCGCCCCTTCCTCGAAGAGAAACCTGGGAAATATTTAGCAATCTCTAGTGCCCTCTAGTGGCAGATACTGGCCATACCAGGCACCAAAAGATGTCGTAAATTAAATTTTTATTGTTTAAAGACCTACACAAGTAAAATTTTAGCCCATGCAGAAGGTTTATAGAGTAAAAATCTCAAGCTGTCTTGCATTTCCTTTCCTCATCCCAATCTTTTTTTTTTTTTTTGAGACGGAGTCTCACTCTGTTGCCCAGTCTAGAGTGCCGTGGCATTAGCCTAGCTCACAGCAACCTCAAACTCCTGGGCTCAAGCAATCCTTCTGCCTCAGCCTCCCGAGTAGCTGGGACTACAGGCATGCGCCACCATGCCCGGCTAATTTTTTCTGTATTTTTAGTTGTCCAGATAATTTCTTTCTATTTTTTTTAGTAGAGACGGGGTCTTGCTCTTGCTCAGGCTGGTCTCGAACTCCTGAGCTCAAACAATCTGCCCGCCTCGGCCTCCCAGAGTGCTAGGATTACAGGCGTGAGCCACCGCGCCTGGCCCTTATCCCAATCTTACTACACCCCCAGAGGACGTTTCCACACTTTTCTATGCATTTACAAATGATACATGTGTATATTTTATATATATATATTCATTTCCAGATGTGCACACTGAAATGTAGACATGTAGAAACATATATCATATGTGTACATATAATATGTATGTCTTACATGTGCCCATAAAATAGACATTTTGTATGTGCATATATGTAGATATTTATTATGTTTACAAATGTAAAAAATATTTTAAAACTTTATATAAACATACACAATATAAGCATATAAATAAATATTATATAGTATGATGAATTTAATATAATTTATGTAATACATTTAGAGAAAGTTTATATGTTTATATTGATGCTATATTAATATACATTATATAAGGTCTTAATATATTGTATAAAGTTTCTTTTTCCTTTTTCTTCCTTTTGTTTAAAAAAACCCAGCCAAGCCACTGCTTATTGTATAAGGTTTTTAAACATAAAAGGGACCTTATCATTTTATTGCTGCACACTGTTGTGCAGTGTGGCTGTAACCAGATTTATTTGATTTTGTCCCCCACTGATGGACATTTAAAAGGTTTTCATTTATCCCCCATCACAAGAATACTTCAGACATGTAACTGTGCACATATGTGAGTTTTTCCACAGGATAGTTATCCAGAAGCTTCCAACGTTTCATTCAAGTCAGAGGCTCAAATGTGAAACGCAAAAACCTGTCAAAATGAGAAGCATTAGACACGAGCTGTTGAAGGAGTGAGGTGAGGGGAAGTTTTATAAACTCAGAATGGAAGGAAAAGGCTGGATATGGATGAGGGGTGGGAAGTAGGTGGTTGTTTTTTTTTTACCTATAGCTGCATTCTGGCCCTGGAGTTTTTGTTTTTAATTTAGAAAATAGTTAAAACTTTTATCCGGTTCAAAACCAAAAACAACAGAAGGGAGTTAGAGACAATCTCCTTCTGTGTTCCAGCCACAGAGTTCTCCTCCCAGGGCCAATCAGCGTCAGCGGTCTCCTCTGCATCCTTCCAGAGGTAGTTTATGCATAAACAGCAAAAGAGGCACTGTCTCTTTTGTTTTCCCTTCGGAAACCATCCATGATTGTACATCGTATACACAGTCTGAACCTGCTTCTTATTAAATACTGAGAGATTCTTCCATTATGAAGAAACGGCTTTCTTCCTTCCCTTCTCATGGCATTTCATTATGAGGGCATGCTGTTGTTTATTTAACCAGTCCGCTCTTGATGGGCACCTTGGTTGGCTCCAATCTTTGTTGTTACAGCACTGTTACAACGAACTACCTTGTGTAATTGTCATCGTGCACATGTGTAAGGACACATATAGGATACCTTCCCAGGAGTGGAATTACTGCCTCAAAGGGTAGCTTCATTTTAGAAAGAATTGCAAGTGTCCCTCCGTAGAAGTCTTGCCAATTTGTACCCTTATGTGAGTTGTTTCACCTTCATCAATGCTGGAGACATCAAGTGTTGTGTTATTTGCCAGTCGGATAAGTGAAAAATGGTATCTCAGTGCATGTTATCATGGGACTTTTTTCAGTATGAGGACAGCCAAATACCTGCATCTCCTTCGCTCCTTAGGGTGTTACGTGGATTTTTTCTTCCGCCTGCCATCCTGCTCCCCTTCCTCTGGGCATGGCCTCTGAGGGTTGCCAACTTGCCATTCTCCTGCGCTTCCCTGCCATCTCCATTGTCTGCCATGCTATCCCACGCCTGGCTCCCTGCCAGGCACACACACCATTCCAGAGGGATTTTTATCTCATTGGAATAAGCGTGGTAGTGCCTGGGTTATGTGCTTCTCCTTCCATTGGCTCTGGTAGGCTCTGCCTTCCATTCTGTGGCCACACGATCCTCTGGTGTCCCGTGGTCATGGCCTATTCATCTAACAGCAAGAGCAATTCTAAAACAGCCAACACGAGCCGCATGCTTCTGTACATGCCCTGCGCTTTCCTGGCTTTACATCCTCACCTTGCTGTCCCCTGTGCGTGTGATCCCCTCCTCCAGTCCAGCCATGGGTGCGTGGCTGCCTTCCCCAGCAAGTCACCCCTCAGTCCTGTGAACTCACCCTGCAACACACTCTGTATCTCTCTTGTGGCACCTGCCACCTTCTACTGGGCAACCTGGCTTTTCTCTCTTTCCCCCTCCCACAATTGTGGAGCAGGTAGAATCCTTGCCTGAATTATCTTTGTAATCCCAGGGCCCAGCACAGTGCCTCAGGTACAATAAATGTGCATCCTTGTAGCTGATGGTCACACCAGGACACATTTCTTGGACTCTCATTTCTCTTGAAAATTCTATCATCAGATCTCAGCGTATCCTAAATGGTCAGGAAGAAATTAGCATGGAAGCATGTCGTATGCACATACCAAGCATCTTTTTCAGAATCTTCAGCTTGAACTTCCATCATGTCCCCACCCCAACTTCCTCCATTGGCCCCAGTGAAAAAGAACCATCACATTTTGAAGAAAAATAAAAATATAAAATTGAAGACCTATTTGCTTTTAGCCATTGGTTGGGGGTTAAAAACCTGGATGGCTCAGACCTTTACTTCTTTCCTTGTAAGAAGAGGTAGAAACAGCAAAGAGTTCCAGGGGGACGCTAGCTTTTGCCAGGCCTCCTGCTAACCGGAAGGTGCTGTGTACTAATTCAGGATTCATCTTTGCACATTGACGGTTTTCTTAGCTTGTGAGGTTACTTGAAAGCACAATGGTGACAAATCGAAAACTTTCCTCAGTGACCCCTTCAGACAGCTTGGATAATGTCATTTAATCTCTACACCTTCCTTTGAAGTGGGCATGGTCATGCTCTCTTTTAATGATGAGAAAACAAGCAAAGAGAAGTCAACAGGAGGACGGAGATTTGGTCTCGGGTTGTAGGGCTCAGGGCCCCGTTCGGTCCTGGCCGCATCCCTTTGCCAGTGGGAAGACCACTCGCTCTTTGCCATGCAGTGCCGTGCGGCAGCGTTTACACATTTGAGTTGTAGTGAATATGAAATAGTAAGATACAAATATTAATACAATTTTCCTTTCTGCATAAAGATTTAAATAATGGGAAATCACTTAAAAAATTGCCAAGGAGTTCTTTGGGCAGATCACATTTTCCAAAGATGGCTGCATCAGAGTCTCCCGTGGTGCCTACACTTTTTCTTTTTCTTTTTCTCCCCTCCTTTTTCTGGAGACAAGTCTCCCTCTGTTGCCCGGGCTGGAGAGCAGTGGTGCGATCATAGCTCACTTTGGCCTCAAACCCCTGGGCTCAAGCGATCCTCCTGCCTTGGCCTCCCACAGTGCTGGGATTACAGGTGTGAGCCACCGCCCCTGGCCTGCCTGCTCTTTTGCAATGTGATCTTGTCCCTCCCCATTGAGAGGTGCAGTCTAATCCCCTTCCCTTTGAATCTGGGCTTGTTGAAGTGACTGGTCTGTCACCAGTAGAAGGTGGCTGAAGTGACGCTGCATGACTTCTAATGCTAGGTCAGAAGAAGCCCTGAGGCTCAGTCCTGAATTTGTTGGGTCTCTTGCTCTTGGGATGCCCACTGGAAGGAGGCTCCCTCTCAGAGTCCAGCCTCTGTGCTGCAGGAAGCCCACTGGAGAGAGCAGTGTTGGTGCTGTGGTCAGTAGACCTGCTGGTCCTCAGCTCTTGAGTCCTTCCACCCCAGATGCCAGCTGGTGACCCCAGGGCCCAGCTCTCCTGGGACTCCAGCCCTTTGCATCTTCCCAGCTGAGGGCCCAGACATCATGGGCGAAGCCGAGCCGTCCTTCTGGACCCACAGAATCCATAGGACAAGCTTGCATGAAACACTTGTTTTAGGGTTCTAAGTTTGGGGAAGTGTGTGATGCAGCAATATTTAATTGGATCAAACCTAAAGGAAAATGTTGATGGGGCTAAACTGTCAATTGTGTAAATTGTGAAGTAGACACTGTCATGCCCAGGCCTAAGGTGAATACCTTTTTGCTAAAATCAGAAATACCCTCAGCCCTTTGTCTTGAATTATGTGAGGTTTGAATTATAGTAGGACTTCAAGGAGCACCCATATAATAAATTACTTTTTTTGTAAATTTTCTCTTAGTATCTCATTGCCTTTCTTTCTTTCTTTTCCTTCTTTTCTTTTCTTTTCTTTTCTTTTCTTTTCCCTTTCCTTTCCCTTCCTTTCTTCCTTCCTTCCTTCCTTTCTTCCTTCCTTCCTTCCTTCCTTCCTTCCTTCCTTCCTTCCTTCCTTCCTTCCTTCCTTCCTTCCTTCCTTCCTTCCTTCCTTCCTTCCCTCCTTCTCTC
>RJWJ010025618.1:0-23695 GCA_004363605.1 Indri indri | reverse complement strand
AGATCTATATACAAGGATAGAATGAAAGAGACACTGTGGAAGATTGTTTAGATCAGAAACTCCACAAATATGGGGTTGGTATCTTTTGTGGAGACAGGCTAAGTCCAGAATTGGACACTCCTAAAGGCTTAGAATTTGTGATGGGCAAAGCTGATCAGAGTGTCAGCTCATGATCAATTTGTAATATGGCCAATCTGTTAGACAGAACATTTGGATCACTGATCTGCTCCCCAAATCACAGATTTATGTCTGTTTTAGAAATGGCTTGTAGATCCTCAGGTTGGAAGCAAGTGAAAGTGAACAATGACAGTTTTAAAGCAAGGTTCATGGCCGGGCCCAGTGGCTCACGCCTGTAATCCTAGCACTCTGGGAGGGTAAGGTGGGCGGATCCTTTGAGCTCAGGAGTTCGAGACCAGCCTGAGCAAGAGCGAGATCCCGTCTCTACTAAAAAATAGAAAGGAATTAGCCGGACAACTAAAAATATATAGAAAAAATTAGCCTGGCATGGTGGCGCATGCCTGTAGTCCCAGCTACTCAGGAGGCTGAGACAGGAGGATCGCTTGAGCCCAGGAGTTTGAGGTTGCTGTGAGCTAGGCTGACGCCACCGCATTCTAGCCCAGGCAACAGAGTGAGACTCTGTCTCAAAAAAAAGAGAAAAGGAAAAAAAAAAAACAAAGCAAGGTTCATGTCAAGGTATAATTTGATAAGAGTATGCTAGCAGTCTATCCATTTTCAGGTGGTAGGTTTGAGGATGATACACACACACACACTCTATGCAATTGTATTATTGCCCAAGGAAAAGAGACCCATTAAGAAAGTCTGACTTCTGCTGCCAATGCAGCACCACACACAGCCAAAGGCTTGGGGTTTTTGCTTCTGTTTGTTAACAAAATTATTAACAGCTTAACAGCTTTAAAAAAATATATAACAGCTTGATAGAGAACAATTCACATACCATACAATTCACTCAATACCATTCGATCCAGCAATAGCACTATTAGGCACCTACCCAAAAGAGCACAAAACATTCTACGATAAAGACATCTGCACCCTAATGTTTATGGCAGCACAATTCACTATTGCAAGGATGTGGAAACAACCCAAGTGCCCGTCAATCTATAAGTGGATTATTAAAATTTGGTATATGTTTACAATGGAATATTACTTAATCATAAGAAACGACAGTGATCTAGAACCTCTTATACTTTCCTGGATTAAACTTAAGCCCATTATCCAAAGTGAGGCACCACAAGATCGGAAGAATGGGCTCCACTTGTACTCGCCATCAAATTGGTACTAACTGATCAACACTAGGGTGATCACATGGCAAAAATACTCTCCAGGGATTAGGGGGATGAGGGGGTAAATCCGCAACTAAAGGACACGGGGAGCACTGTGGCGGGGGGGAAGGGCATGCCTTTAACCCGCACTTGGGTGGGGCAAAGACATGAAGTGTAACCATAATGTTTGTACCCTCACAATACCTTGAAATAAAAAAATAAATAAATAAAGTGTACTGTTCAATGGTTTTTAGTATATTCACAGAGTTGTACAACTATGACCAGGAATCAATGTTAGAGCATTTTTTGTTGTTCCGTAAAGAAACTTCATGCCTGTTAGAAATCACTCCCATTTCACTCCAACCCACTCAGCCCCAGGCAACCACTACTCTGCTTTCTGTCTCACAGATTTGCCTATTGTGGGCATTTCATATGACTGGAATCGTATGAGATGTAGCCTTTTGTGTCTGGCTTTCCGCATTTAGCAGGATGTTTTCAAGGTTTATCAGTGTCATAATGTGTACTGGTATTTTATTTCTTTTAATGGACAAACAATATTCCATTGTGTCGATATACCATATTTTGTTTATTTGTTCATCGGTTATGGATAATTGGGTTGTTTCCACTTATTTATTTATTTTTTTTGGAGACAGGGTCTTGCTCTCCACTTATTTATTAATTTTTTTTGGAGACGGGCTAGAGTGCAGTGGTGCAATCACAGCTCACTGCAACCTTCAATTTCTGCCTCAGCTTCCCCAGTAGCTAGGACTACAGGTACATGCCACTACACCCAGCTAATTTTTTTTTTTACATTTTGTAGAGCCAGGTCTCACTAAATTGCCTAGGCTGGTCCTGAACTCCTGGCCTCAAGCAATCCTCCTGCCTCGACCTCCCAAAGTGCTGGTATTACAGAAATGAGCCACTTTTTGGCTATTATAAATAATACTGCTATGAACATTTGTGTACAAGTTTTTGTGTGGATGTATGGTTTCATTTTTCTCGGGTATATTCCTAGGAGTGGAATTTCTGGGTCACATGGTAACTCTATATTTAACCTTTTAAGGAACCGTCAGACCGTTTTCCCAAAAGATTAGTAAGGAAACATTTTACAGTGTTTTTGGTTTTGCCATCTCTTTTGATTTCCTAAGATCATACCCTTTATATCACAGCTTTGTCTACTTCCATGCTTTGGAAGAGTTTTAAAGCAAGATTGATCAGGTGGTCAGAATTTAACATGATGAAATTTCAGTGAGCTCCTCCCACTTTCAGGGACGATGGCTTTGTTGGTTGTTCCACTGTGCGTTCTAAGAGCATTTCATTTGAAGACGTGTGTGGATATCTGAAGTTCCAGTCCTAATCAATTGACTGGTTGTTTGTAACCTGTCAAAATTTGCTGACTTGTTTTCTGAAAACCATTCCTTTAACTACTGAATTATTAATAGTGATTGATTTTGCTCTGTAGTAATTGCTGAACTAGACTTTCGGCCTGTATGTGTAAATAAAATAGGACAGTATCATTTGTGTCCAAGAGTTTTTCAAGAGCCCTCGAGAGTGGAAAACATTCTGGCCAAGTGGCCTTCTGGTGATGTAGTTAAGGAAAGAATCGCCTGGAAATGGTATAAAGAAGCACTCAGCAAAAGTCACTTCTATCAGAAAACCAAGACTCTAATTCATCTGAAGGGGAAACTAGTGATTGTACAGTCTGGTGATGGGCAACCCCGAATCTAATTTCAAGGTGAAAGATTAAAAAGCTGTATCTGGGCTGCTCTTCTTAATAAAAAGAAAAAAGTCTATAAATATTTTATTTTCCTGAGTTGGCCTTTATCTCCCCGCAAAAAAAGTTGCTCACTATTAATTCTATTCAAAAAAATCATTTTCATTTCATGGATACAGAAATTAAGGCCAAGAGAGAGAAAATGGCTCACCTTAGTACAAAAGTAACCTGTCCACAGGTCTCCTGATTCTAGCAGACAGCAGGCTCCCCGCTGCCAGTCTCCTGCATATATTCGGGCTGTGGGGCCAACACGCAGCTGTTGGAACAGAAGTAAAGGACATATGTAAACGATAGAGCCAGTACGTGAACCAGACCAGAGTCTGTTAGCCAAATTAAGGCCACGGCTAGAATAACTGTAGGTTCGAGGTGGCCTTCTCTTAATTATGGCATGGGCTTCTCTCTTCCTTAATCTTCGTATGTGTCTCCAGAGCAAAAGTGCAACTAACTTCAGCAGGCAACAGCTTAGTGTTTCTATGGGCTTTGGGGTTTTTGTTTCTGCTTCATCACAGAACTAGGAATTCCACTCCTTTATTATGTGCACTCTTTTCTTTCCAGAGACAAACAGAATGAAAATCGAATCCCTTTCCCTCCTCTGCGAACTGTTTTGGGACTCCTTGACTGAGGCATGCCAGCTTTTGAGGGCACGAATTTCATCTTTCCATCTCCATCTTTAGCTCTGCTCTCCTCAACCCTAGCCAGCTGGCAACGCTTCCACTCCTCCCTATTTGATCCACCTGGTTGTGAACTCGAGTGAGCCTTTTGAGAGATGGTAATTGGCTTAATTGACTTAATAAGCCAAGTGGCATGAATCAGTTTTCTTTATTTAGAGCATGTCTTTACCCTGCCAAGGTCTTCCTTGCCAGTCCATTTTTGCCCCACACGTGATTGCAATGGAATGAAATGGCATCATCTCTACTTACTGACTGCTGCAAAACCACCATGGACACCCCTGCACCAAAGCCTCCAAAAGGCCGCTTGATTCAGAAGCCCTCGGTATGGTCCTCACTCATAGCAGGTATTGGATACAATTCAGGAAAAGCTGATGCAGCAGCCCGGTCTCTGATCTCGCTCTCCAAGCTGTGTCAGCAGGCCTACTGGTCACAGTGGCCGCCACACGGTTATATCTAGAACTATGCCCTTTCTCATTTGCCATCTAGAATACTCTTCACAGCTGCCGAATATGCTTCTAGAACTTCCAAAGAGCAAACGACCCCAAACATAGTGACTCCATCAGACTGGTGAGTTAGTTCCTCCTCTAGTTAGGGAGTGGCTGAACTCAACCTGTTTTAAGAAAAATAAAAGGTCAATGCACCCAGCACCATGTCCATGGAGAGAGGCTGAGATTGCTGAACTCCGGGCCAAGGCACCAGCGGGGTGGAGTTGTTGGCTTTCTTAGTCCAGCCACCGCCCAGGCTATCAGCAAGAGGAAGCTGCGGCCCACCCGCCACCCTCACCGTGACACCTTCCTCAGTAAACAAGATAAAATATTAATAGCTTCTGAAAGATAAGCCTGAGCACGTGTGCGAGCTGGTGTCCAAACCAGAGGCTGTAATGGCCTTTCTTAAACTCTAGAATATACGCAAACAAAAGGAGATTCTGATGAAGAATTTGCTCAAGACGGAGTCAAAGTGTTCGTTGAAAAGAAAGCACAGCTAACACTTTTAGGAACAGAAATGGACTATGTTGAAGACAAATTATCCAATGAGTTTGTGTTCAATAACCCAAACATCAAACGCACTTGTGGCCGTGGGGAAGGCTTTAATATCTGAAACCTCAGGACTGCTCTGGCTGTGAGCTCCAGGAACACTCACGGATGCCTTGGGGCTTACTGAAGAAATCATGTGACTGTCACCTGCTGAATGTGTGGCTGCCATGTAAGGAAAATAAAGTGACACATTTTGAAAATGAAGCCAGTGTGTTAGATTCAGGAAGAAGTGATATCTGAGCTCTCCGTAGGGGACAGAAAATGAAACGCCATCACCCTCTTTGCATCATTTTTCTTTTCTTGTAACGAAAAATAATCCTACCTTGTGCTTAACTCTCTTGTCCCCTTTCTAACTGGTTCTAAAAGGAACCCGTTTCATTAAAGTTGCCCTCCTGGGCATCTATCGATCCATTCAGGAAATGGATTGGATCTCTATCGAATGGCTTGCGTGTGCCTCCCCCTGCGTTTTCCCCAATCAGACTGGTGACTCCTAAAATTCAGAGGCAGGAAGTCCTGACTGCTGGTAGTAACGTGATGGTGCATTATTTTTCCACCCAAACTTGGCATGGCCTTTTTACATTTTTATAAAAATCTCATTGTCAGCTGCCTCATTTGCATATTCTTTAACAATACTGAGCAAAGATTTTCTTGAACTATAGTGATGGTAGCAAAAGGTGAGAACTACTTCACCCACCTGTTTTGAAATCCATTTCATTTGCCACCCTAAATGTCTGCTCGAAGATGGGATCTCAAACTGACTTCGACTCTTTTAGTTGAAAGGTCTCTTAAAAGCCATCTAGCCCACCTCACTCAATTCTGTCTGTGGGGAGGCCAAACCCCAGGGAAGCCAAGGGGATTTTGTCTACCCTAGAGCAGGGGTGAGCGGGAACTCCGCCCGCCATTCTCCGTTCCTGGTAGGTGACAGTGCTCTCCTCTCTGAGGCCATCTCAGAAGGTAAATGGCGATCTGGCTTCTTTGGTCAACATATTGATAGAATTTCTTTTTAATTTGATGAAGATCATATTAGTTTTATTTTGAGTGAGAAGAATCTTATTTTAAAACTCTTTTGGCCAGGCGTGGTGGCTCACGCCTGTAATTCTAGCACTCTGGGAGACTGAGATGGGAGGAGTTTGAGACCAACCTGAGCAAGAGTGAGACCCCATCTCTACTAAAAATAAAAGAAATTGGCCAAGCAACTAAAATAGAAAAAAATTAGCCAGGCGTGGTGGCGTGTGCCTGTAGTCCCAGCTACTCAGGAGGCTGAGGCAGGAGTATCACTTGAACCCAGGAGTTTGAGGTTGCTGTGAGCTACGCTGGCATCACAGCACTCTAGCCCAGGCAAGAGAGTGAGACTCTGTCTCAAAAAATAAATAAATAAACAAAACCCTTTTATGTGAATTACCATCTTGTTTCTTTAAACTTTGAACCAATGGTTTAGACTACCAGAGAAGATATTGTAGCAACCCAGAATTCCTGGGAACATAGTCATGATTGTGAAGAATATGGGGGTCTTTTCTTAAAATTCCCAATACGCGCACACATTCTGGTTCCGAAGTCCAAGTACTGAAGTTTTTAAATAATATTTTAACATAGTATTTTTTATCACCAACTTTTCTTTGAAAGTGTTCCTTTTGTCACTTAGTTACTGATTTTCCTAGGTTTGACATATTAAGTATTCTAGGAGATGACATATATGCTTTTTTTGAAAGCTGATTCTCATGAATTCGAGTAGCTAAGTTCATGTTTGTTTTACTTACTGAAGTACCTGGCACAAAAGTCACCAAAACCTAGGGCAGTAGTTTTGTGTAAATGCTCATGAGTTTGTATTGTGAATATAATTGTTGAACCGCTTGTTATCTGTGCAATACTGTATGCGGTAGAGAGTGAGTTATCAATAAAAAAAGTGGCCTCTGTGATTATAAAAAAAAAAAAAAAGAAAGAAAGATAGCAGGGCGCGGTGGCTCACGCCTGTAATCCTAGCACTCTGGGAGGCAGAGGCGGGCAGATTGTTTGAGCTCAGGAGTTCAAGACCAGCCTGAGCAAGAGCAAGACCCCGTCTCTACTAAAAGTAGAAAGAAATTATCTGGACAACTAAAAATATATATATAGAAAAAATTAGCCGGGCATGGTGGTGCATGCCTGTAGTCCCAGCTACTCGGGAGGCTGAGGCAAGAGGATCACTTGAGCCCAGGAGTTTGAGGTTGCTGTGAGCTAGGCTGACACCATGGCACTCTAGCCAGGGCAACAGAGCCAGACTCTGTCTCAAAAAAAAAAAAAAAGAAAAAGAAAAAGAAAAGATTCTCTTCATAGAGGAGAGTCTCACACTATTGTTCAAGTACTATTATTTCCACAAAAATATCTAATAAACCAGTGGTTTTCAGGTGACATTTGCCTCCCAGGCAACGTTTGGCAGTGTCTGGGGACATTTTTGGTTGTCACAACTGGAGAGGGTGCTACTGGCATCCAGTGAGTAGAGGCCAGGGATTGGCCTAAACATCCTATAATGCACAGCCCCCCACAACAAAGAATTATCTGACCCTAAATATTGATAGTGCCGGGGTTGAGAAACCTTATAATAAATCAATGAGAAGAGGCATCTTAATCACAATTTACCCGAAATCATTTTCTTCCAGAGGCTATTTCTGAACTCAGCCTTAGAATGCCACTTGTGTTTGGACACTTCTGTGAAGTTGCTTGTGAATAGTGACTGAAGAGTCAGTGTTACTTTTTTGTAAATGTTACCTCGGCATCTCTAATTTATTTGGCTTCTGAAATCTAATTTTCTCATCTTTCCCCATTGAAAAACTAGGTTCCTACCACTCAGCTGGTTGTTGGTAAGCCCTTAGCAATGTCTGGGCATTGGTCTGCCAGGAGACAGTGAGCTGATTCCAAATAGGTTTTAATACACAGCATGTCTTCTCAGCAGTCCTCCCGTCTTTGGAGTCCCTAGATTCTAGAACAAAGAGTTCTGATGCTAGAGTTCACATTTTCCCATGCCTAGGGACATAACTATGAAGACTTTTTGCTGCCAAGAAAAAAATCTATTGGTTGATTTATAATATGTATATGTTATATATATGTTATATATCAGTATATAACTGATATCTACTTTATGTGCTCAAATAGCTGTTTTAGGCTCAAGATGGTCAGACCCGGAATGCATTGCAGTAGATACTGCGATTCACAAGCAACATGACAGAATAAGTATCCAGACCCAACTCTAAACTATGTTTTCCTTTCCTCAAGATTCAATTCTAAACTTTTTTGCACAACACACATTTTATAGTACATAGTTGTCACCTTTCCATTTGGTGTTGTCACTTAAAATAATCTAATCTACACATTCCCTAGGGCCAGCAGAAGCTACATTCCTGTCATTTAAAATCATTTACTGGTGTTTCCTTATGTCACTATACCATACTTTGCTGAGCGATTCCCTTATTTGGCATTTGGATTATTTCCAATTCTTCACTCTTATAAATAGCAGCACATGAACATCTTTGCACAAATTATATATTTTTCCCTTTTGGGTTATTTCCTTGGGGTATATTCCTAAAACTGGTATTACTGGGTCAAAGGTTTGAAAAGTTTCATAGTTCTTGTTACCCACTGCCAGAATGTTCCCCAGGCAGATTGAAGTAGATTTGAACATTTCAAATATTTAAGCAGGTTTCCCATGATATAAAATAACATTAACTTTCATATTTTCTTATTCTTCCACGATCTTCATGGCAGAGGGAGTTGCAAAATTTCAAAACAAAACAAAAAAACAGAACAAAAATAAAGATGGAAAAGCACTCTTTCTATAGCCAGAGATGAGCTCTTTTGGGCTAACTTGATTGTAATGTCAGCTGCTAAGGATCTGAGACTGAAATAGTTTTAGGGAGAACTTAAAGCCTGCAAGTGGCAAGTGATCAGGAAAACTCCTTAAGGAGGGTGGGGAGGGAGGTGGAAAATACTAAGAAAGGATGTGCTCTCTTTGCATTGCTACCTTTAGGGGGATGTCACCAGCAGACAGAGAAAAACTGTTTCTGTGCCTTTGAGATTCAGGTTATCCACCATGCGTAGGTGACTTCTAAGGACTGTGGAAGCTTGCCGATCTTGGTCTCCTTTCCACCTTACCATCTTGTTCCTCCTGAAGGAAATTAGGCATCAGGCTAATGATGATGATGGATGACCAACACGCACTCAGTACTTACTAAGTACCTGTCACTTTTCTCAGGGTTTTCCATATAGAATTCATTTCATAACACCCCCCCCCCGCCACAACCAGTGTTAGCCCCACTTTGCAGATGAGGAAACTGAGGATCGGAAAGCTAAGAAACTTACTCAAGGTTACAGAGCTAGTAAATGCTTGAGCCAGATTCAGACCTAGGCAATCTGCTGCCAAACCAGTGCCCTGACCACTGCACCATACTGCCTCAGGTGCTGCAGTAGGAAAATGGCTTGTATATGTCTAAGTGATGCACTGGAATATCCAATTATAGGTTCTTTTGTGTGTGTGTGTGTGTGTGTGTTTGTGTGTGACAGTCTTGCTCTATTGCCCGGGCTAGAGTGTCGTGGCGTCAACCTAGCTCACAGCAACCTCAAACTCAAGCAATCCTCCTGCCTCAGCCTCCCGAGTTGTAGCTGGGGCTACAGGCGTGCGTCACCATGCCCAGCTAATTTTTTCTATATATTTTTCGTTGTCCAGCTAATTTCTTTCTATTTTTAGTAAAGATGGGATCTCGCTCTTGCTCAGTCTGGTCTTGAATTCCTGACCTCAAGGGCTCCTCCTGCCTTGGCCTCCCAGATCCAATTATAGATTCTTTTTTAACCTTCTGAGTGTTTAAAATTATTGCTGTTTCCTGTCTACTCATCTAAATTGAAACAGTGTCTCATTTAAATGTGTCATTAAATAGAAACTATATATATAATGATATCAAATATGATTTTAAAGTGCATAAAAAAGACCAAAAAGACACACAACAACATGTCAACATTGACTGTCTTTAGGTGGTAGAATCAAAGGTATTTATTTCTTCTACATTTCTATTTTTTTCTTAATTATTCTACAGGGTGGCAACTTTTGGGACACCCTGTATAATAAGCATGTGTAACCTTTTTTTCTACTTATTTCGAAAAAAAATTCAAATAAAAAAATGCAACAAATTCCTATATACTCTTCATGTAAATCACCAGAGTATTCATATTTTCCCACATTTGCTCTATCAACTCTCTCACTATATATATTCTTATTTTTCGATCACTCATTTAAGCATAATTTACAGACATCATGGCCCCTTTACTTCTAAATATAATACTTCATGTGTCTCCTAAGAACCAGGACATTCTCTTACATAACCAGAGTAACGCGTGTTCCTTTTATAAAGGAACCTCAGTTTCAAAAAACTCAGTTTAAGAAAAACAAATAATTAAAAAATAAACTAAGGCAGACTAAATATTTTCTGTTTTAATACCTTGCAGTCTGGGTTTAATGACCTTTCCCTGCTCACTGAAGCTCACCTGCCCTGCCCTTGCCTATCCTCACCCCCAGCTGCACCCCATCCCTGCTGAGGAAACTTCTAGAAGACCCTCGACTCCTAGAATTCGCTGAGCCTCGGCTTCCTGTTGGTGGTTTTGGTTGTCATAGTGCCATCTATGCATTTCCTTCCTTCTCTGACAACCAACAAGTTGATTATTCAATTAGTAGAACCCTTAGATTACTATTAGCTTGAAGTTTACATCTTTATTTTATTACTGTAATGGAAATTTTAAAACCCAAAAAGTTTTGAATTATTTGTTCATAAAATCTCTTATGATCACCACTTAGGTAAGCAGTGTCCTTCTTCTAATTTAATAATATTTCAACTGGAATAATTCATTCATTCAATGAGTACTTAACAAGCACCTGCTATATTCCAGGCATTGTTGGAATTAAAATAGCTAGCACATTTGAGCAACTACTACCTTCCGGGCACTTTTCCTGGGATATCCGAGTTAATTCTCACAACTGTTATTACTATCGCCATTTTCCAGATGCATAAACTGAGAAGTTAAGTAATTTGCCCATGGTCCAGCAACTAGCCAGAATTCAGACCTAGACATTTTCCTCCATCTGGAACCTGTGCTCACAGGCACAGGTAACACTGCTGGGGACACCTTAGGAGAGGCTCCTTTGTGCAGTCAGCAAGGGCACCAGCACTGCTGAGACACGGGCGATTCTTGCCTTATATAAGGTTGGTTGTTCTTAAAGGAAGGACCATCCTAGAAGGCAGTTCTGTTTTCCCTGTTTCTGGGCTCTAGCAGATAAAATAGATAAAAGCAAGAAAATTGGGCTGGGCATGGCTCAAACCTGTAATCCTAGCACTCCAGGAGGCTGAGGAGAAAGGATCATTTAAGGTCAGGAGTTCAAGAGCAGCCTGAGCAAGAGAGAGACCCTGTCTCTACCAAAAATAGAAAAATTAGCCAGGTGTGGTGGTTCATGCCTATAGTATCAGCTACTCAGGAGGCTGAGGCAGGAGGATGGCTTGAGTCCAGGAGTTTGAGGTTGCATTGAGCTATGATGACTCCATTGCACTCTACCCAGGACGACAGAGCAAGACCCTGTCTAAAATTGGTATACAACCCCCCACTGCTAAATTTGACTGACTTAAAAAAGAAAAAAGAAAAGAAAATTGCACCTCTGTGTGTAATTATTTCTGTAAAATTGATAATGCAGTCTTAGCCTTCAATTGGCTTCTAGGATATTCTTGGTGTTTCTACTCCCTCTGGTTGCACCTCCTCTATCTCCATTGCCAGCTTTCAGTGGCCCTGGGCCTCAAGGCTCTGTGGCAGGCCTCTTTTTCCTCACGTCCTATCCTAGGTTTAAAGTCCCCTCTGTGCTGGATGTCTCCCGTTTGCCCTTGCAGACACTTCTTCTGCCCCCGCTCTGCTCCGGAGGCTGCCCTGGAAGGCTGTTGCAGCCTCCCCTCCCTCGGCTTCCACCTGGGTTTTGCCAATGGGAGGCACAAGCAAGAGACCAGACAGAGAAAGTGAGGCGGGGTGTTTATTCCTGAGGGGTCACCGAGCTTTGATGGTGTCCCTTACTGAAGTCCACAGCTGCAGTTAGGACACCCGTTCCACACGGCCTCTCTTTCTGGCTTCCAGGAACCCTGCAGGCCTAGGTGTGGTAATGGCTCCCAGTCTGCTGGCCCCAGAGAACTACAGTTCTTTTATGTTGCTTTCCTTTGCCTCTATCCATACTTTTGTAAACAGAACCTCTCTTAAACTTTCCTCAAAATATCCAGTCTGAGCCATCGGTATTCTGTGGGGCCTCTGCCTGTCCCCTCAAAGAAAGTCAAATTAATATTCCTTGTCCAGACCAATCTCCACTGTTTTCTCAAGGTGTTCATTCAACTACTCATTCGACCTTTTGACTTGGATTTCTCACAGGTGCCTCAAGCTCAAAGCATACACACCTGGGTTCTTAATATTTTACCCCTGGTCATCTCTAGAACTCTCTGTCTCAGCGAATGGTACCACCATCCACCCAGCTGCCATCTTCCTCCCTTCCCAATCCACCAAGTCCTGTTATTTTTATACTTTGAATATCTCTCAAATCTGCCATTTCTCACCATCTCTGCTGGTGGCTACCCCAGGTCTAAGTCATCACCATCCATGGCCACAATGGCCTTCTAACCTGGGCCCTACATCCACTCTTGCCCTCTGCAAATCCATAAGACTGACAGAGTGATCTTTTTAAACCAAAAATCTGACATCTGACATCACGTTCTTGCCTGAAACTTTTTAATGGATTACCACTGCTCTCAGGATATAAGCCTTTATCATGAAAACATATGTTCACATAAAAACTTGGACATGAATATTCAGAAAAGCACTATTCATAATAGCCAAAAAGCAGGAACAACCCAAATATCCATCACCTGATGATGGATAAACAAAATGTGGTATGTCCATAGCATGCAATATTATTTGACCGTGAAAAGGAAGGTAGTGCTGGTACATGCTACCACATGGATGGAACTTGACGAACATTATACTAAGTGAAAGAAGCCAGACACAAAATATCACATATCGTGTGATTCCCTTTATATGAAATGTCCAGAATAGGCAAATCCATAGAGGCAGAAAGCAGCTCAGTGGCTGGCTAAGGCTGGGTGTTTTCAGGAAATGGGGAGTGACTGCTAAAAGGTACAGGGCTTCTTTTTAGGGTGATGAAAATGTCCTAAAATTGTGGCAATTGCACGAATCTATGGATATATTAAAAACCAGTGAAGTGTACATTAAATGGATGAATTTTATGGTATGTGAGTTATATCTCAATAAAGCTCTTACAAAAATAAAAATCTTTCTATGGACCCCACAAGCCTGCCCAACCTGGCCATTGCCCACTTCGCCACCTTCACTTCATTCCACGTACCATGGCCAAGGTCCACTTGATTCCTCCAACGTGCCACACTCCTGCCGTCCTCTGGGCCTTTGCACGTCCCTCTTCTCAGAACACTCTTCCCCTCCCTGTTCGCCCAGTGCACCCCTCCACGTCCAGAGCACTTCTCAAGGAATCCCCCTTGCCCACACTCCCCAGACACAATCCGCTTCCCCTGCTGAGCTCACCAAAGCGCCCCCTTTACTTTTCTCTCTACCAAGTGTCAGCACGTGATTATTTGAGTCACGTCTCTCTTCCCACTGGGTGGTAGGCCCATGAGGGCAGCCGCATGCCACTTTGCTCTCCTAGCCCAAGCCTAGCCCATGAGGAGGCCTCAATACATCTTTGTTGAAAAATAAATGAACAATATACAACTGTTTGCCTCCACCCTGGAAAACAAGCTAACAAATTATAGATTCAAGTAGCTTGGAGTTCCACAGATGACTCAATAAAAATATTCTTAGGCACTCCCAACTCAAAATTAGAAAAAGGTTGAAAACTCAGAGGACAGGGCAGGCTTGGATAGAAACACTGGCCTCTTCCCAGGAGAGGTCTACTCCCTAGTAGGCGGGGAACAAACTCTCTGAGCAGCCCATTACTGGGAATTCATGACTGAGCCTTATTGTTATTTTTCAAGATATAGACTGCATCTCAGATGGTCTGGGGAAGAGAGATAGTGTGGACCAAATCCTGCTTCAACCCCACAGGCTTTCAGTGCAGCGCTTTTACTTTTTGTTGGTGGCACATACTCTCCTGGTGGCTTAACCAACAGTCACCACATTGCCTCAGCCCTTGAGACAAACACTCCAGTGCCTGGTCCCCTTTACAATGCTTCAAGCATCATAAACAGAGAAAACTTACACAGAACACCACAGTGATAACAGAACCCGTCATTCTACAGTTAAGCGATTACAAAGGTCCACCTCGTTCCTCCAACGTGCCACACTCTGCCCTCCTCTGAGCTTTGGCACATCCCTCTTCTCAGAACACTCTTCCCCTCTCCACCCCGTGCATCCCGCCACACCCGTCCTCCGCATCCAGAGCACTGCATTAAAATATTAGTGCCATGAATGTCAGTTTTCATTGCCATCATTGCTACATAGATTCTTTTTACTATCCTAGGCTCCTTTTCCAGGGTTATTTGACACTCTGCTAGGTTCATAGCAATTTTATGCCTACACCTTCACGGGGTCACAGCAATCTTCCGAACCAAGAGAACAAAGAATAACCTCCCTCACCCGTCAAGGTTCAGTTTCTGCTTTATCAACCATCAATTATGGAGCAGAACATGGACCTGGCTGCACTTTCCAACCTGAGGTCCCATTTTCTATTTAAGCTTCACTTGATATATCAATAAGACTTTTATAATTCATCCCTGGGAACATGGTGTCTCTCACTAAAATACTGCATTCTACATGTCTTCCTTAGCCAAATCCCATAGTCTTATCATTAGGATATGCAGTATTGACCAGGTCTGTAACAATTATTAAAAATGTATGTGTGCCTTATTATATCTCATCATGATTAACAGCAGGCTCTGAGCTCTGGAAGTTTCATCCCTCCTTTTTATTTTTATTTTTATTTTATTTTATTTTTTTTTGAGACAGAGTCTCACTGTGTTGCCCGGGCTAGAGTGCCGTGGCGTCAGCCTACTTCACGGCAACCCCAAACTCGTGGGCTGAAGTGATCCTCCTGCCTCGGCCTCCTGAGTAGCTGGGACTACAGGTGTGTGCCACCACGCCCGGGTAGTTTTTTTCTATTTTTAGTTGCCCAGCTAATTTTTCTCTATTTTTATTAGAGATGGGGTCTGGCTCTTGCTGAGGCTGGTCTCGAACTCCTGACCTCAAGAGATTTTCCTGCCTCAGGTTCCCAGAGTGCCAGGATTACAGGAGTGAGCTACCACGCCTGGCCTCTGTGTAGAGATTTAATCCTTACCGTTTCTATAATCGTATTTCACTCTCTTTTTTGTCCTCATCTGCCTTGCCAACCACCATAATGCCATCCCTTTGTTGACAGTGTCTGTTGGCCTGATCTCCTCGTTCTAGTTGGCCAGCCTCTCCTCTTGCCATACACAGCAGGAAACATAATACCCAATAGACACACACACACACACACACACACACACACACACCCAGAAGCCAGCATGACTTTCACGGGCATTGTTGAGGCAGCCTCCCGAGAGCCAGACATCCTTCCAAGACAATACCTGCTTCTGGAGTGAAATCATAGCTGAGAGTTTTAGAGAACTCTTATCTTTTATTGTTGTTGTTGTTTTGTTGAGTTGACATTTGGGAAGTTTAAGGTCTTTATTGCTCTGGCAGAGTATTTTAAACCGATTTTTTAAAATTTAATTTCCTGTCCGGGCGTGGTGGCTCACGCCTGTAATCCTAGCACTCTGGGAGGCCAAGGCGGGTGGATTGCTCAAGGTCAGGAGTTCGAGACCAGCCTGAGCAAGAGAGAGACCCCGTTTCTACTAAAATATAGAAAGAAATGATCTGGACAACTAAAAATATATATATATAAAAAATTACCCGGGCATGATGGCTCATGCCTGTAGTCCCAGCTACTCAGGAGGCTGAGGCAGAAGGATTGCTTGAGCCCAGGAGTTTGAGGTTGCTGTGAGCTAGGCTGAAGCCACAGCACTCTAACCCGGGCAACAGAGTGAGACTCGGTCTCCAAAAAAAAAAAAAAAAAAAAAAAAATTTAATTTCCTGAGTAGAAAAGTATCACACAAAGGAATTTAATGAAGACCGTTTCCCTCAGAAATATTGGAAACTATTGAAAAGTATAAAGATGAAAATAAAAATCACTCCAATCTCATTCGCCCAAAAATAACTGCTGCTAACATTTTGAAATAAGTATTGAGTTTATCAAAAAGAAATCAGCGTGAAACTGAAAGAGCTACTGAACTTCAAATATTTCATCAGATACATCAGAGATTCTCTAAAGGTTAAAAAATGTTTTGAAACTGCTGGTGGAAAAATTTAAAAAAAAATGTGAGAAATATTATGAGTCAGTTGGGCCACTGCTTTGTTGTTTTGTTTTGTGCTTTAATCTCCAATTTACAGAGTTTTAATGAAAAGTCATCAGCCTGGGCAACAAAGCAAGACCCCATCTCTACAAAAAATTTAAAAATTTGCCAGTTAGACAGCATAGGGGTCTTCTGATTTTTATGCAGACAGTTGAGTAAGTTTAACTACCTGGAAACAAATGTTTCTCATTAAGAAACATTAGTTAAAAATGTTTCTTAAAACACAGTTACAAAAAAAGAAAAAAAAATACAAATTAGGAAAAGCATGAGACCTTTGGACCCCACAGTTTTTACCTTGCCATTTTGATTGTAAGGATTTTTTAACCCATTCCTGTATACATTTTTTTTTTTTTTTTTTGAGACAGAGTCTCACTCTCTTGCCTGGGGCGAGTGCCGTGGTGTCAGCCTAGCTCACAGCAACCTCAAACTCCTGGGCTCGAGCGATCCTACTGTCTCAGCCTCCCGAGTAGCTGGGACTACAGGCATGCGCCACCATGCCCAGCTAATTTTTTCTATATATATTTTTAGCTGTCCAATTAATTTCTTTCTATTTTTTGGTAGAGACGAGGTCTCGCTCTTGCTCAGGCTGGTCTTGAACTCCTGAGCTCAGAACGATCCGCCCGCCTCGGCCTCCCAGAGTGCTAGGATTACAGGCTTGAGCCACCGCGCCCGGCCCTTGTATACATTTTTTTAATTAAAAAATATTATTATTTTATTAGAGTTTCTCACTCTGTTGTCCAGGCTGGAGAGATCATAGCTCCCTGCAGCCTTGAACTCCTGGGCTCAAATGAGCTTCCTGCCGCAGCCTCCTGAGTAGGCATGAGCCATAACACCCAGCCCTATGGAGAGTTTTATAGGAATAAATCATACTTTGGTTTATCACTGGGGGACACCTAGATACTTATAGAGAAAATTTGCTTAGAGCAAAGGATAACTGAACTAGCCAGAAATATGGAACACCGTTGTTACTTTCTGTCAACAATCAAAAGGTAAAAAGGCTATAGGAAAACAAAAAACTGAAAAAAAGTGAGTTAAAGATCCAAAATTTAGGCCAGGCATGGTGGCTCATGCCTGTAATCCTAGCACTCTGGGAGGCTAAGGCGGGAGGATCACTTGAAATCAGGAGTTTGAGGTTGCAGTGAGCCGTAATGATGCCACTGCACTCTAGTCTGGGCAACAGAGCAAGACTCTGTCTCAAAAAAGAAAAAAAAAATCCAGAATTTAAGGAAAAAGGAGAAAAATTGAGAAAGAACCTGGGGGCAATATTTAAGCCTCAGTTTAAAAAAGGAAACAGAAAAATGTGTCTGTTTTTTTGCAGCTATTGATAGAATTAGTACAAAAGAATTTAGAGGGAGCCTTGGCAACAGGAATAATGAGCACTGTTTTCTGAATAAAATTATGACCCAGCATTATTTGAAATCTCAGGTCTGGCTAGAATGGTGGAGTTAAATGCATAAAACATTAAGCACCAATTTAATTGGAGAAGGATTAAAACTCATCAAAAATAGAGACAATTAGGGAGGCTGAAGTGGGAGGATTGCTTGAGGCCAGGAGCTGGGCAACACAGTAAGACTCCATCTCTACAAAAAATAGAAAATTAGCCAGGCACAGTGGTGCATGCCTGTCATCCTGGCTATTCGAGAGACTGAGGAGGGAGGATCTTCGAGCCCAGAAGTTCAAGGCTGCTGTGAGCTGTGATGGCGCCACTGCACTCGAGCCTGGGTGACAGAGCAAGACTCTGTCTCTAAAAAAAAAAAAAATTTAAGATGACGAATGATTTCCAGAAGGCCACAGCTTGTCCCTGGATCCCCCACTTTTGGAAACACCTGCATACTCCACAACCCATGGACAAGGTCTTCAGAATCCACAAGGAACAGGAGAATCAGGAACCTCCTGAAGCTTCCCTTCAGGCTGGCAGAATCAGCAGGGCTCTTTCATCCTTGTTTTCCAGTAGAGGCCCTGGCAACCATAGGCTCACAGCACCCTCTGCTGTTAAATTGCAAAAGATGATGCTGGGATTTGGGCACTGAGACTGCTAAAGGATTCTAGTCTGGGGCAAGAAGCAAATCACTCAAGCAAAAGAAATTCAAAATCGTTTTCATGCCTCTAAAAAATAAATTGTTAGATAAGGAGCCAGGCATGATGGCAAGTGCTTGTAATCCCAGCTACTCGGGAGGCTGAGGCGGGAGGATCACTGGAGCCCAGGAGTTCAAGGCCAGCCTGGGCAATATAGCAAGACCCCACCTCTTTAAAAAAATTGATCAATTAATTTTAAAAAATCGTTTTCATGCAAAACTTTGGGATGAGTTAATTTTGCTGGTAACAGACAGCAATGATAAATAGCAAAGAAAAACTGGGCAGCTGGACTTTCACCAAGGCAGTTTTTGTAGACTTTTCCGAGCTGAGTGGAAATCCCCAACTCACCTACATCAAGGTTCCAAAAACAGGAAAAACACACTTTTTCTAGTGCCATTTGTGAAACTCATATAATATTGTCTCTATAGGGATCAAGCCCAGAGTAACATAGAGGGGAAGACAAACAAGCTTAGAGTGAATTGCAAGGAATTAGGGGCATATTCTTTCAGACTCCATAAAGAATAAACCCCTGCACTCTGGGAGGCCGAGGCGGGCGGATCGTTCTGAGCTCAGGAGTTCGAGAGCAGCCTGAGCAAGAGCGAGACCTCGTCTCTACCAAAAATAGAAAGAAATTAATTGGACAGCTAAAAATATATACAGAAAAAAATTAGCCGGGCATGGTGGCACATGCCTGTAAAGTCCCAGCTACTCGGGAGGCTGAGACAGTAGGATTGCTTGAGCCCAGGAGTTTGAGGTTGCTGTGAGCTAGGTTGACGCCATGGCACTCGCCCCAGGCAAGAGAGTGAGACTCTGTCTCAAAAATAATAAATAAATAAACCCCTGGCTCTTCAGTTCCAGCATTTTCACATATGTACTTGCCCTAGCAGAGGTAAAATCAGAGGCTATATGGCAACGTTACAATGGAAGGTTTGCACATCTATTTATAGCTTGCTTGTTTAGTTATATTTCCTTGCCAAAAGCACCGGACAGGCTCCATATCCTTAAATGCCCCCAGGTCCTAAAATGGCTTATTTAACCCTGAGAGAGAGATGCTAGTTTATAAAATAGAAAAGATATCACCCATGTATAAGTCTGTGCTCTTTTAAAATACATTAGTAGACATACTACTGAGGGGCCACACAGCACGGTGGTTAAGGGGATGGACCGAGAAAGCAGGTTGTGGTTCACAGATGTGCTCCTGCATTTATGACTGAGTGACCTGGGGCAAGATCCTTCGCTCTGTGCCTCCGTATCCTCACCAGTAAAATGGCCACAGGATCCATCTCACAGGGTCATTATGAGGATTAAATGAGTTAATTTTTATAAAGTACTCAGAACAATGCTTGAGAGAACTATGTAAGTGTTGGTTATATACCAACCAATTCTTAAATGATATCGCACAATATAATAAAATAAAAATTATACAGTGGCATTAAAGTCTGCTTGTCACTATTTGGAATAGCAATTGACAGAGGTTTTTATCGACCATCCCTTCCTGCCTGTGTTCATGAAGTCTCCTTGTGTCTTTGTCACCTCCTGTCTGCCGAGGTCTAACACAGACAGGGTTTACTTTCTGCTGATGGGAAGAGAGGTTGGCCTCCCAGAGGCAGAAGAGACGGCCCAGCGGTGGCGGAAGAGGCTCATTTGGGTGAACTGCAATGCCCGCAAGCTTCACGTCAGTCTCATTCTTTGCCTTCTTGTAACTGCCACATAAAAGGTGCCCAACATATGTACGGCTGGTTCCTTGGTGCATCTAGCAGCCTCTTCAAGACCCTCGTCACCTTCTGGGGCTGGCAGACGATTTGCAGCTCCAGAATGTCTGTAAGAAGGAGCTCAGGGACGGCCATCTGGTTGGAAGGGAAACCGGCAGACTCATCTAAAAACAAACTATGTTTGCCTGTTAAACTATGTCTGCTTTACGTGCAACGGCCTCGTGCTGGAGCTTATGAGAGAACTAAATTCTCCTCAAGCCGCCTTTGACACCGCCACAAGCCTCCCCCGCTCTCTTCCTCCCATTAGTTCACCTGTTCTTTTCCTCTTTAACTCAACAGAATTTGTAATTTTACATTTATTTGCTTGTTTCTTTCTTGTCTTTCTTCTCCACAGCTACAAATGCCATAAGAACAGAGACCACAGGACAGGCAAGGTGGCTCATGCCTGTATTGTAATCCTAGCACTCTGGGAGGCCGAGGCAGGAGGATTGCTTGAGGTCAGGAATTTGAGACCAGCCTGAGCAAGAGCGAGACCCCATCTCTACCAAAAATATAAAAATTAGCCAGGCGTCGTGGTGTGTGCCTGTAGTCCCAGCTACTCGGGAGGCTGAGGCAGGAGGATCGCTTGAGCCCAGGAGTTTGAGGTTGCCATGAGCTAGGCTGATGCCATGGCACTCTGCTCAGGGCAATGGAGTGAGACTCCGTCTCAAAAAAAAAAGAAAAAGAGACCATGGCTGCATTATTCATCAATGTGGCCCAGTGCTTACTACTGTGTCTGGCACACAATACGCTTCCAATAAATATATCTGTTGAGCAAGTAAACAAATGAATACTGTGATTGTTTATTATATGCACAAGTCAACAACAAAAACAGAAGTTAGGTGATAGGAAAAGAAGAGGGACTTATATTTTTCAGAAGAAAATGCTGATTCCTCCCTTCTTTCTAAACCACTTGGCTTTTTAAAAAATTAAATTATTTATTTTCATGACAAATAGAAATTGTATATATTTAGTGTGTACAATACGATGTTGTGAAATATGTATACATTGTGGAATGGCTTAATCAAGCTAATTAACATATGCATTACCTCACACTTATTTTTTTTTTGTATGTCATGAGAACACTTAAAATCTACTCTCCTAGCAATTTTCAAGAATACATCATGACCAGGTGTGGTGGCTCATGCCTGTAATCCAAGCATTTTGGGAGGCTGAGACAGGATGATCATTTGAGCCCAGGAGTTCGAGACTAACCTAGGCAACATAGTGAGACCCTGTCTCTAGAAAAAATAAGAAAAAGTAGCCGGGCATGGTGGGACACACCTGTAGTCCCAGCTACTCAGGAGGCTGAAATGGGAGGATTGCTCGAGCCCAGGAATTGAGGCTGCGGTGAGCTGTGATGGTGCCACTGCACTCCAGCCTTGGGGACAGAGTAGAGACCCTGGGAAGGAAGGAAGGAAGGAAGGAAGGGAGGGAGGGAGGGAGGACATTGTTATTAATTACATACGGTTACCATGTTGTACAATAGGTCTCTTCAACTTATTTCTCCTAACTGAAATTATATATCCTTTGACTAACAGCTTCCCCGCTCCCCTCCCCACCAACACTTGGCTTTGAGGTTGGTGTTTTAAGACAAACAGGAATATTTACCAACAGGCCACAGGTCACTTCTGCAGGGAGTTTATGAAAGGGCTCAGCAAAACAGAGAGAAGGTGGTCCCTGTGAGAGCCTCTTCTGCTCCAGACACAGCCCCAGGCCTGCTCTTGGTTCTTTGGAGTTTGGAGCCTGGCACTTTTTCAACAGTAGTCTGTACAGAAGGTGCAAACTGTTTTGGAGAAAGAAGGAAACTCCTCAATCACTCTTTCCCAAACAGCCCTGGTTGCCCTCTGTTGAGGACACTTTAGTCATAGTTTGGATCGAATTCGGGAAAGGAATGGGAGGCACAGACGCCTTCTGGAAAGGAGTTTTTCATTAGGGTATGCTGAGCTGTCCGCTTTCCCATCAATACCAGGCGGGATCCTGGAGTTTATTTAAGTTCTTATTAAGGGAAAGACCTGGCACTCTGGCATAACTTGGCCGACTCACTTGTTTCCACTCAGGACTAAAAGGTGGGATGGAATACAGGACATCTGGGGACAAAGCTTTCCTGAAGTGTCTGTCTCCTGCTCTGGGTCCGTCTTTCACCTGGTATCTTCCGTCTTTCATACCAACATCTGCTCCAGTACCTACATGCGCACGTGTATGAGTATAGTTGCCAGGAGACTTGTGTGACCTTAGTGGCAGCCACGGCAGCTGTCTTCAGCAACGTATCGGTATTTAAGTAACAAAACTTTCTTAGAGGCCAACAAGGAGCCTCTCGCTATTTCTATGCAGTAAGAGTGAGATATAGTGAGACAAGAAAAAAAAAAAGTTATAGCAATCAGTGTTCCAGAGTACATAATCTGTGTGTGTGTGTGTGTGTGTGTGTGTGTGTGTGTGCGCGCGCACGTACATAAAACTCTGTTACTTCAATAAATAACTCATTCTGTTTTGTTTTCTGGTGAACCTCATAAGACAATCCACCCTTTTCCCTGAACACAAACTGCTCCTCTCCCCATCGCCAAGGCCTTAGATGAGGGCCCCATGACAGGTGTGAATGACATCACCGGTTCAAAAACTGCTGCTTTCTTTTACCTTTATACAACCAATTCCTGTTCACGTAATTTGCCCAAGTGTTTATGTCTTTTCCTAATTGAGTTATTTCAGAAGTTCCCTCTTTCTTAGGATGCCCAGTTCATGTCCCCATTGTCAGGTCAAGAAATTGAAGCTCAGAGAGTGTCTCGGCAGGGAGACCAGACACCCAGCTTTGCCTGACACAGTCCAGCGTTATGACTTGTTCCGGTGTGAGCTTTGGTATACCCTTTTCACTCTTAAAAGTGCCCAATTTTGGATAATAAATTATATGGTAGCTGTAGGTCTCAGTGACCAGAACCCAACTAAGTGATGGCGAGCAGGGACAGCCTCCCAGTCCACTGCTCTTTTTATTGCACCCTGCTGTGGTCTGAACGTTTGTGTCTCCCTGAAAATTCATATGTTCAAATCCTAACCCCCAAGGTGATGGCATTAGGTGGCACCTTTGGAAGGTGATTAGGTCATGTGGGCAGAGCCCTCATGAATGAGATTAGTGCCATAATAAAAGAGGCCTGAGAGAGACCTCTTGCACCTTCCATCCTGTGAGGACACAGCAAAAGACAGCTGTCCAGGAACCAGTAACGGAACCTTCACCAGATACCAAATTTGCCAGGACCTTGATCTTGGACTTCCCAGCCTCCAGAACTGGGAGAAATTTTTATTGTTTATAAGCTACCCAATTTTTTGGTACTATTTTGTTACAGCATCTAGGTCAGACTAAGACACACCCTAATGAAACAAAGACATAGAGTAACAGAGATCTCTCTCACACACACACACACACACATGAAAATGAATTCATATGGCTCTCTGTTCAAGGGAATTCTGCCTGAGCATCCCTCACACCCCACTTTTTTTTTTTTTTTTTGGTGGAGACAGGGTCTCATCATGTTGCCCAGGCTGATCTAGAACTCCTGGGCTCAAGCAACCCTCTGCCTTGTCTCCCGAAGTGCTGGGATTACAGGCGTGAGCCTGAGCTACCACACCTGGCTCCTGTTGAAGCATATTTCCCTGTCTCCTACTAACGGACTCATTTTATA
>RJWJ010025617.1:0-15092 GCA_004363605.1 Indri indri | reverse complement strand
GCTCAGGCTGGTCTCAAACTCCTGAGCTCAAACAATCCGCCCTCCTCGGCCTCCCAGAGCGCTAGGATTACAGGCGTGAGCCACCGTGCCCGGCCTACTCTTTCTTCTTATATTCTATATCTTGTTTTTAAAAAATCAGAGTGGACTGTCCTTGCTCTTGAAAGGTGACTAAGACAGTTGCCCTAATTTTATTTGATTCTGTAAAATAAATGAAATATAAGTAAATATATCCAGGAAAAGAAATCTTTTGATTGAAAATTTCAAGTTGATATAATCCTCTCCACAGAAATCACATCAGAGTTAATTTTAAGACTGGCCCCTGCAATATGTTGGGAAACTTCAAACCAGTTTAACATCTTGTTTTAGAGGTAGGATCACAATGCTTTTAGCCAGTGAGCATCTTGTGAATCAGGTGACAACTCGAAAATCACACGGAAATGGCAGCCATCTATCCAGCACTACACATGACACACACTCGATGAGAGAGTCATGGATGGGATTACTGGGGTGCGACTACCTGAAGGTAAAATATGGGACGTTTAGACTTCATAGCCTATTCCTCATTTCCAGACTAAAGATAAAATCACAAACCAAATATTAACCACGCAGAAGCAGTGACCAGCCCCACCAAATGTTATCAGCCAAGGTCAGTTCTCCTGACATGCAACTAAGGGAGTTGTATCGATAATGTCAAGGGTCAATTATTAGGGACATTCTACTGATGACCAGAGTTATTTTTCTTTTATTCCAGTGCTCAAACTAAAAAATAATTGGAGTCAACTTCCAGACCTTGAAAACTGCATGTCAATCTGAAAACACAATTCCAATTCAGGTTCATTCCAGAGATGATGGAGGGTTAAAATATGATTTATTTTACCTGAGAGACGAATCAATGATAGGAAAATTAAGTGTTCCAATAAAAAGTGTGTGATGTTTTGTGATGACAATCTGAAAACAGACCTTAGAATCATTCCTTTTTATGGCTAAGGTTTACCTTCTCAAGGTGGTCTTAGTTAAAATATTGCTTTCCAAATATTTTTTATATCACACCCTAACATAAAACACACACACACACACACACCACTGCAGGAAAGATCCCCAGATGGCTTTGGTGAACCAGTTCATCTCCCCTTTCTTGTTGTAGTTTTAGGATAACTACAGAATGTATTGGGAATACAACATCTGCAATAAGGGACAGCATGGAACATCCTGGTTTCTGCTCCCATCCTTCCCAGCACAAGGTGTCCTGCAATGCTTTAGCCCAGAAATTCCAGTGCCCTTGAGTGTGCCACTCAGAGCAGCATGTGCTTTTAGGGGTCTCTCAGCTGCAGTGAAACATAGAGTATGTACAAATAGGACTCCATCTGCCCTGGGTGGCTTTCCTGAGCTTTGGAGGACTGGCTTTCTATGAATCCTAGCCTTCTGTTGTCCCTTGCTGCCTGCCTATGAGTAATGAAATTGTTGTTCTGTCTTACCTGATCCACGCAAGTAGAATGACTGCATGGGTGGATGACATTGGTGAGAGATATACACAGTCCTCCCCTCGGCTTGATACCAGTCCCTGGTGAACCTGCTCCACAACCACTAATAACTTATTTTCATTTGCAAATTATATCAAATAACATTAACACTATAGCTATAGCTATATCTACACAGACAGAATGGAATTTTATACAAATAAAAGTTTTAGTATTTTCTTACCATTTCCCAGTTGATAATCTTGTCTATCCTGTAGTATGTACACATCACTTTGGAAAATATAAAGTTAAGGCCAGAGGGTAAAACTTGGGTGATAATAGCACCTGACCTGGCCTTTAATTATACAATCTTGCCAATATCACTTTTGAATTAAGAGGGAAATTCCACAGTTTATTCCATTAATGCTGGTGAAATTTTCCATAGAATTCTGGAGAATTGTGGGTGGCCATTAACAATGGTGTCATGGTCCAACTCTTCCCTAACTCAAGACATAACTGATAGCTGGGTCCTAGTATTCAGAGTGCAGAGACTTGTAGGTGAACCATGGAAAACAGAACTGACCTAGGCATTTAGTGTCCTGGATTCTAATCCCAGCCCTGCCACTAACTAGTTCTGTGTTTTTAGCAAGAGACTTCTCCCCAAATCTTTATTTTCTTTCCAATCAATGGACTGTTTACTAGGAGGATTCTAAGATCTTTTCCATCCATAATTTTCATCATAGGTGATGGTAAAAAAAAAAAGTCTCTTGACTATTTTCACATCACACACTGAAGGAGTGAGAAACTTCAATAAATAAAGCAAAATCCTAAGAACCTTAAGGCTTTATGAGGTATAGGACTATTGAGGGTATTTTCTGTTTAACTTCACTTTCATATAGTTGTGCTTAAATAAACTCCCATTAAAAGGCATATCTTACACTAAGTTTGCTGCTGCATCACGTAAACTATAAATAAAAAGAAATCGGGCAGCAAAACTCTAAGGTCTGGAAATGTGACCACATTCAATGGGGGTGTAGATATTCCTAAAAAGTAAAAAACCTCAGATTTTTCTTGTAAATAATCTTCAATAACATCATCATAATAATGATTAAAATCATCTAGTATTCAAGAACTAGCATATCTGTCTCTTGAAATAAGTTATTTTTACCAAACAAATGAAGATCATATAAAATAAACTCGATTTAGTCCTAGTTCTCAAGACTTCTATTCTAAATACAAGATGAAAATTTGAGGAAAACAATATACAATCAGATTCTTCCCACAACAAAATACTGGATTGCTCAGCATGTCTCACCCATCCACACTGCAGCCAGCCACCTTACACTGCTGTTTGTTCCTTCCTTCCTTCCTTTCTGACTAGTATAATGGGATACAGCTGCTAAATTTTATTTTTTCCATCTCATGTTCGTATGGCAATGACCTTCAGATACTAAATGTTAAGTTATCTGTTGGGAATAATAAGGCTTAATTTAAAAATAAAGGAGTCGAGTAATCCATGCTGTGAAATCTGAAATATTATGACACAGTAGAGATGACGGGTTTGATTTCTAAGAAAAATAAGTATCACAAAGAAAAATGTTACCCTCAGCTAAATAAATAATTTATTTCTATTTTAATTTGGTTACTTTGATCATGAGATTTCATCAGTCTCTGTTTCTCTTTAAATGCTCGGATTAAAGCCTCCCATTGCAATCCTTTTGTTCAATCATTTATTTTCTTTGGGGGCTCAAGAACTCCTGATGATTTTGTTTTCTCTATAATAGTGGATTTTTTTTTTTTTACTTCCATGCTGGAAGCCAGAAAATTAATCCTTTGGAATCTCAACGAATCACCTAATTAGTAGCTTACTAAAAATGAAATAAGTTAATTATGTGTAATTTCTTCATAAAGATCAAATGACAGGCAAATCACTTTCCTAAGGCTATTCTCTTCATTTGTAGCATAAACGAGAAAAACAGAAATCAAATAAAGTTTTTTACTAGTGCTGATGGCACCACAGTAAAATAATAGATTTCTAGGTTATTCTATTAGAAGCATTAGCTCAGCGTGAGTCCTTGCCTGTATATTAGTATTGAAGACAGCATCCTGCCCAGAGCAGGGTTGATGAATATACTCACAAGCCAATTCACTAAAATGCATGCTGCCTTTGAAACTAAGTAAATTCTACTTCCATAAATCGAGTACCTACAAAGCACAAGGTAATATGAATTCCTGACTCAACACTTCCTAGTTTTATAAGCCTTGGCAAGTCACTTAAATTTCTAAGTTTTGATTTCCTCATCTGCAGAATAGGAACAATAAGATGTGGTACCACATAGGATTCTTGTGAAGCTAGAGGGTTTGGATAACAGTGCTGAAGAAACATTATCTTTTATTGAACAGTGCCCATGGTAAGGGAGGCGGAACATTAGTGAGAACATTCCACATGCATCTGCCTCACCAACATTAACCTGAATGTGAAACTAGACCTTCCCTCTTTTTATACCTAAAGATGTGTGTTTGTGGCAGGTGTGCCATTCAGTTAGGTTTGCTGGAGAACGGGTGGTCACAGTGAGGCTGTCAGGAGGTCACACTATAGAGGGTATTATCTTCTGTCACCTCACTGTCCCCTTGTCAGCCTCTCCCCTCTGCTACTCCTCTCCTCTAGGTTCACCTTCTGTATCTCTGAAACATGCAGATCAGTTCACTTCTAGGCTTGTTTCCAGCAGAACATAACCAAACCCACCAAGATTTTTCAAAAGCAGAAAAGGCAAGTTGTGTAACAGGTTCTACTGTCTATGGAAAGTATTGATGGTTATAGCTGCTTTTTTTTCTTTCTTTCTTGTTGTTCCATTATTTTTATTATTAGAGATGGTAGTCAGAGCCAGAACGCTATGCACCAAGAAATAAATGGCAAGTGAAGAACTGCAGGCAACAGATAATATACTTTTTTTTCCAAAAATTTCACCCACTAAATAAAGACAGAGACAGGATGTTACTGTGAAGGAAGAAAAAGATCAAGGGACAATTTGAAGTTTACTTGGTGTTTACATATTGTGGAATTAGGGAAACCAGAGCACAGTAAAAGCTGGAGGGCCAGAAGGAGGCACACAGGTTAACTGCAAAAGATTGTTTGATGTTCCAGAGAAGAGAAGAGGAGGGTTGGATCAGGTAGTTTTCAAAGGACCAGAGTTAGACACATCTTTCTTTCACACAGTGGCCAAGATGGGAGTAGGAGTCAAAATGCAGAGATTTTATCAGGGAGCTGAGTTTAGGGAATTAAGGTGCATGGCCTCCTGGAAGCTTTCATAGCTGCAGCAGACACAGAACAATTCAGTCTCACCTTAGTCCCAAGTCAGCTTTGCGAAGGGCCCTGATTCACCTCTGCCGTCTCAGCCACACATCCCCAGACTGATGACTTTGATGTTAAACGTTATTTGTGCCTAACAGTTAAGGCCTACACTGTAGTCCACGGGCTGACTGCTGATTTTCTCGTGCCAAAAGTCACCACTCTTTCTATTACTTAATATGGAATTATTTATATAATTAATAAGCATATATTTATGTGAAGGTCTTTAAGTAGATAATAAAGAAGAATTAGGATAGATTTATTAACCATTTATTTGAGAAATATATAAAATTATAAGAAATAAGAAAACACATAATAATTTACTTCTGAGTTAATTATAGTTATCTAGTAATTTATCCAAAGTAAGTAAAATCTCAAAAATTTTAGTAAAATTTACTATTACCTTCTACTTATTACCTTTACTATTACATTCTACTCTCTACATCCATGAGATCAACTTTATTATTAATAGCTCCCAGATTTGAATGAGAACAAGAGATATTTGTCTTTCTGTGCCTGGCTTCTTTCACTTAACATAAGGACCTCCAGTTTTGTCCATGTTGCTGCAAATGACATGATTTCATTCTTTCTTTGTGGCTCACTAGTATTCCACAGTATGTATAAACCATATTTTCTTTATCCATTCAGCCACTGATGGATACTTAGGTTGATTCCATATCCGTCCTCCTGTGAATCGTGCTGCAATGAATGGGCGTGCAGGTGTCACTTTCATATACTGATTTCTTTTCCTGTGGATAAATACTCAGTAGTGGGATTTCTGATAGTCCAATTTTTAGATTTTAGTGGCTGTACTGATTCACATCCCTACCAACAGTGTATGAGAGTTTCCTATTCTTTACATCCTCACCAGAATGTGTTATTTTCAGTCTTTTTAATCATAGCCAATTGAACTCAGGTAAGATCATATCTCCTTGTGGTTTTGATTTGCATTTCCCTGATGATTAGTGATATTGAGCAATTTTCCATATACCCGTGGGCTCTTTGTATGTTTTCTTTTGAGAAATGTCTCTAATCTCAAAAGAGACCTGTATAGTATGAAGAACAGGAAGAGGCCAGAAAAAGTATCTTTGGAATTAGGAAGCTGTCTATGGCTTAAAGAGAAGTGAGGTATATGAGGTGGACAACTAGACCCTAAGGTGCAGGAGAGCAGGAGCTACCCTTGTTCTATCTATCCCAGTATACCAAGATATATCACAGTGCCTGACACATGTAAGGTATTCATTAAATATGCGTCCAATGAATTAATAAGGGTATGCAATCACATCTTAAAAATTATTCTATGATAAATGTTTATATTATTTTCTTCTGGAAGGAAACTATGTGTGATTTAAAATTTTTTTTCTCTTTTTGCAATCTTGTTATTAAAAAAGTATAAGATGCACCATGTCAACTCAGATGAGACTACATTCTCCATGTGGTCAACTCTACTCTTCTTCATTATTTTTGTCCCAACATACCTAAATTTTTTTCTAAAAATTGTCTCTAGATATTTTTCATAAGCTCCAGCTTATTCTGGCCTCTAGACTATCTGATATTTTTCTTATAGTTAATTCTCTCTAGATCCTTTGCTTTCTGATTAATTCCTGCTAAGGTGTTGAAGGCTGAAAATGGCTGATAATGTTTGATAATGTATCAACTCTTTAGGATACCATTTGCATTTTCACTACTGCTTTTAATTCCTTACCCCAAAAGAGTGCATGATATGAGAATTTCAAGTATCCTTGCAGAGATAATAAGGAAAAACTGCAGAGGGAAGAGAGCTTTTCCTAAGCCCCATTAATCACAGAACAGATATTTTAAAGTACTTATCTATACATAAGTCTCTTGCTCCTGTAAATAACACGAGAAAAGTCAATATGAGAAAATGTAATACATGTTCATCATTGTAGACTTCAGATAATTATAAAATAAAGGCAGGAGCAGCTTCCCCACATCTTTAGAAGTTTTTTAAATGGAGCTAATCTGACTTTTTAGCTTTTTGATTCCAATCCGATCTAGTTTTAACGTAAGAACGTTTTGCGGAACATTTAAAGCAGTGATTGCTATTTAATCTGAGAAGCAATTAAGAAAATGCCAGCTAAATGCCAGCATTCCAGTGGACAATGTATTATGTTGGTTGGTTAGGAATTGAATGTCTGGAGTCAGACAAATCTAGATCCAAATCCTGACTCTGACTCTTAGGAGCTGAGGATTCTTAGGCAAATCACACAACTTGAGGCTGTTCCATGGGCATAATAATAAGAGCCACCTGATGGAGATGTCCTGAGGATCAGTGAGGTAAGTTTAGTAAAATGCTTGGAATAATTCTTAGACTTAGTAAAAAGCCAATGAATATTACTATGTGGGTGTGCATGTTTTTAAGCAGAAAAACATGGCAACACTCTTCATGTCAGTTTTGAGGTTTCACGGTTCCTAGAGATTTCCCCCAGTTTGCCTGATTGACAAAAGGAAAATTAGCAATTCTTTCTATTGGATTCTAAGAGCACTCATTTGTTCATTCATTTATTTTTGTCTTACATTCTTTTATTCATGAATGCACTTATCCAGCATATATTAAACACCTATTATATTAGAAGTTGAAAAATAGTGGTAAATAAGACATTCTCCTTGCCCCTGAAGAACCCATAGTCAGCGGTCTCATTGCAGAAGAGAAAAGGGACTAAGTGTGAAAGCTGAGTGTTAAGTGAGGACAGGAGACATTTACCCCAACACATTTCACCTCTCCCATAAAAGAAAATCAACTACTTCATACCCATTAGAAGGACTATAAACAAAAAAAGGGAAATCTTGAACATAACAAGCATTGGCTTAGAATGTAGAGAAATCAGAATGTTTTACACCACTGGTGGGATTGTAAAATGGTGTAGCTGCTGTGGAAAACAGTGTGGCATTCCTTCAAAACATAGTAGACTTAACAAGTGATCCAGCAATCCCACTTCTGGGTATATACTTAAAGGAAATAAAAGCAGGGGCTTGAACAGGAATTCGTATAGCATTCTTACATGCATTATTCACAACAGTCAAAAAGTAGAAACAACCCAAATGTTTATCCACACATGAATGGATAAATGAGATGTGGTACACACACACAATGGAATATTACTCAGCCATAAAAAGGAATGAAATTCTGACACATTCCACAATGTGGATGAACCTTAAAGACGACATGCAAAGTGAAATAAGCCAGACACCAAAGAACACATATTGTATGTTTCCACTTATATAAAGCACCTGGAAAGTCAAAGTTGATAGAGACAGAAAGTAGAATGGTGGTTTACCAGAGGCTGGAGGAAGGGGGAATGGGGAGTTAGTATTTAATGGGGATAGAGTTTTAGTTTGGGATAATGAAAAAGTCCTGACCATTAACAGTGGTAACGGTTGTACAACACAGTGAAGGTACTTAATGCCACTGAACTATACACTTTAAAATGGTTAAGACGGTAAATTTTATGTTATGTTACCACAGTAAAGAGAATCATACACCTGTGAATGCAACAGTTAAAACAGATGGAAGTTGTGACTATTGTATTCTTCCACTATAATACAGGGAATCTTAACTGTTACTTGATTGGCTGAAAAAAATCAATGTTTAGACAGCTATAATAGGAGCTATGTTTTCTCTTTGTTTTCTTTATAAATGCAGTAAAATATTTGCATACCTTCCCATATTCTAGGACTCTCCTAACACCAAAATGTTTTGACCATTTAGAGAAGCAAGAGGGTATCAGTGGCTACATAAGGCTAAACCCAACAGTCTGATTTCACAAAGGCACACATTACATTTTAAAATATTAAATATTTTGTACTACCATAAACAATTTAGGTTTAGTTATCTTTAAGTACTACAATTTCATTTCTCTAATATTATTATGAAATATTGATGTAAAAATTTGGAGGCTGTCTTCCCATTCTTGTGAAATCATATACAGGTGTGTATCGAATTTGAATGCTGTATTTTCCCTACTTGGTGCATGTGTTATTTCAAACAAGAATGATGTTAGGGTACCTCTTGCTCAGTCTACTAGGTTTTCACTGATAGAGGAAATTAATAGTGTACTTAAACAAAAAACAGTTCCTTGTTTAACATTAAACAAGTAATTTAAAAGATTTTTTCCTTGAAAAACAAATGATAAAATAGAAAATGTTTTTTAAGGGGCATTATAAGCTTAAAACATACAAATAACTTTTAGAAAGATTGGTGACATTTTTATGAGGAAAAACTGGAGATGTTTATTAAGGAAAAACTAAGGAGTTCTAAAATGCATCTTTAACTTTTCAGTTGATGTCTGGGAAAAAAAGCACACCTTCCTACAAAATATGCTTTAGTGCCACAGTCACAGATAAAAATATAAGGTTGATTGGATTACAAATCTGATGTGACATGGTACGTCATACTTTTTTAAATACAAGATTGCAAAAAGAGAAAAAAAATGTTTACATCACACACACTGTTGTCTTCCAGGATAAAATAATGTAAACATTTCTAGTAGAATAATTTTTAAGATGCGGTTATATACTCTTATTAATCCATTGGACAATGTTTAGTGAGTACCTTGCATGTGTCAGGTGCTGTGATGTATCGTGGTATTCTGGGATGGACCAAATCAAGGGTAGGTGCTGTTCTGCACCTAGGGGGTCTAGTTGCCCACGTGATACACCTCACTTCTGTTTTTAGCCATAGGCAGCTTCCCAATTCCAAAGATACTTTTTTGGGCCTCTTAACTTCTAGTTCTTCAAAATATATATTTATGATTATATTTCTTCTTTTCCTTATAGTTCCAACACATGAAAACTAAAAATTATATAATCATTTGCTTTTTGAGCTAACACAAAAAAAAGCTTTTAGATAACAACGAACATTAATTTTAATACATCCTCATGTTTTAGAAAATGGTTAAATATTTTTTTTTCTCTTAAACTAAAAGCAAGAAATTTATAGAATTACACTTTTTGTGCACAGCAGAAATATGATTAGGAATGACAGAGATATAAATACATCATTAAATGATATGCTATTGCTTTTAAAAACCTATTCAATTTTACTACCTAAATTATTTCTTACAAAAAGGTTCAGGCTAGGTTGATGGATAATTGAAAATTTGGAATAGAAATGAAGCTACCTAAGTAAATTCTCCAAATTCAATAGCATAAACAACCACATACAAATTTTCAAAATTTGCCCAAGAAACAAATAAATATTGAATGCTGCTTTATTAAGTACAATTGGGCACACAAGACTATAATCAAACACACAGATGATAATATATTAACTGTTCAATATTAAATTTAGGAATTGTTACAAAGATGCTAATTAGCCTTTGATATTTATTTCCCCTTCTTGCATAGGTACAGGTGCTTACCTTGTCACTCGGTTACCCAGTATCCCTTGCAACTCTGTTGACCACATAACTAAGTTCCAGCCAATGAGGTGATAAATACTTAAGTGTTGCATGAGACTTCAAGAGAGGTTTTAAAAGGAGGGAGCTGCCTCCACCTCTTGATTCTACTTTCTTTTATCTGGAATTTTGATTTAATATCTGGAACTAAAATCACCGTTTGGAACCACAGGTGAATCTGAGATGTTAAGGATAGCAAAGTGGAAAGATGGAAGAAGCCTAGCTTTCTGACTCCACAGAGAACTACAACGGCCTTAAACAGTCTATTTCTACATTCTTTTATGTAATAAATAAATATTTATTAATATCTTGTTAATTTTAATCTCTGTTGCTCAGAGTTGAACCTAATCCAAACTAATACTACATTTGGTACTATACTTAAAAATGATAATGTGTGATAAAACCTAAAAAAATTATGGAATTGCCTGTGATAGACACTAGGGTGTGAAAACCAGGATATCACAGGTGTGGAAAGCCGAGGCTTTTGTTACACTGTAGCAAAACATTTGGTCATATTGTCAATTGCCATTTTGGGAAGGCAAATTAGGTACCAACTGAGACTTTTAATGTTAGGAGAAATGTTAGGAAATCCTTAAGTGCTGATGCATATTGGCTGCTTCTTGCTGTGTTCGGCAAAGTCCCTGGAGAGAGATGAACTTAGTCTAGAACTTGCCACCCTGCAGCGGGAGATAAAAGTAAAACCAGTGTAGAATTGGAAAGTTCTCTCTGCTTATGTTGACAATCTAAAATGATGGAGAATCCCCAATGGAGCTGAAAAAGGTAACAAAACAAACTAAAACAAAACAAAACAAAAATCCTGTATCATAAACTGACATGTAGGGTGATTTTAAGCCATCACTGTCAAGAGGTAGTTTTAGAAGGAAGTAAAGCTGTGGCCCCAGGATGTCTTTTCTCACCTGCAGATAAGAGCTGTCTACCAGACTGTGGGACACAGTCTTGTGGCAGTGATCAGATTAAGGATATTACCATCCACCCAAGGGTTATTCTTCTTCAGGACCTCAGGGTGGTTTACCATTAGTTGAAATGCAGAGAAAAGAAAAGAAGGCTGAGCAATTTGTCTTGAAGGGAGATGAGCGTGGCCCACCTCCACTGAGAATTGGCAGGACATGGGGGAAGTCAGTAAAAGAACAGTCTCAAGGCTTCAAACTTATGTCAAGAACAGACATTTAGATGTGATTACTTGCACACAGAGCCACCTGAAAGAAAATAGATTAGAAGACTGCAACATTTTTGAGGAAATTATGCCACCAAGGAAACCACAAGCAGGGTCAGAAAAGGTTTGTGCCCATTTAATGACAAAAGCGATCCTTAGGCACTAATCTGTATCAGAGGGAAGTCAGCCAGGAAAGCATGCAGCCCTCAGGATGGGAACAATCTGAATGCCCTTCTCAGATATGACCGTGATATGGTCTCTCATGGGGACTCTGAGAGAGTGGAGCCTTGGCTGACAGAGGGCATTGGAAAAGGAGTCCCTTTGCTGTTCCTGCCCAGCAAGATTTGGGAATTCCACGGATTAGCAATGGTATGTGTCTCCCTTGCCTTTATTTTCAACAGAGGCGTGTACACTGCAGTTATAGGGATTCTAGTTTATAAATTACTGCAACACAAAGAAACAAATCTTGACCTGATGTAGAGGTCTATATATCAGTTAGAGATGGATTTCAGATGGATACAGTAATTAATGAGATTTTGGATTGGTCTCACTTGAAAAAGCATAAAATGTTCTATGTATGGGAAGAAGAATTAAAATTTTGAAAGTTAAAATTCTAAAAAGAGATTAAAAATTTTAAATTAAAATGGTTGAAATTTTAAAAGTTGAAGTTTTCCCTACCACCTGTTTTCATGGTCTCCTTAGTAATAAAATCCCTTCCTTTTTGCTGAAAGAATTTCATTTCCCAGGCTCCTTCGCAACTGGTTGTAGCCATGTGACTAAGTTCAGGCTGGCAGGATGTACTAGTGTCCTGACCTGAGTGTCTTTCAGAGAAGTGTTCTTCGCCTCTTTTCATTTCTTTCTTTCTGCTATCTAGAATGGGGATGGGATGGCTGGAGTTTAAGAAGACATCTTGAATCATTAGTTAGAAACAATGTACTAAAGATGGCAAGAAAAACAAGATAGACTAGGGCTTGTCAAATTACAGTTTATAGGCTAAATCCAGTCTACCGCCTGTTTCTGTAAATAAAGTTTTACGGGAACACACAACAAACTCGATTGTTTATGTATTGTCTATGGCTGATTCTTTGCTATAATAGCTGAGTTGAATAGTTGTAAGAAAGCAATATGGTTCACAAAGCCTAAAATATTTACTATGTGACCCTTTACCAAAAAAGTTTGGTGATGCTTGAAATATACACATTCTTGTTTCCTGAACACCATAAAATGTCACACCAGCCCTTTTATTCTGTTTAAACTATTAAGTTGAATTTTTATAACCTATAGCTGTACATTATCTCAATACATCCGGATTTCTTTTTTCTCCTCTATCTTCAAAGTTAATATTGGTATTTCTATAGTATTTACAACATAGAAATTCAATATTGACCATTACTTATACATAAGTGCAAGGGGGAAAAAAAGACAACACATTCAATTGATATTTACCACTATATATTTTTATGCATCCCCAGAGATTAATTTCTTCAACAATGAACATGTATACATACCTAAAATTTTTTAAAAGAATAAAGTACGATTGACTAAAATTCTGAAACTGTTGATGCAATAAAAAGTCTTTTTTTATTAAAGCTATCTGACACATTATGTTTATGGATATCCTATGCCAGAAAGCAAATCTGCCTATCGATGGCAAAAAAACTTTTGTTATATGAATAAATTATTTGTAACCCTAAATAACAAAGATGCATTTAAACATGAGTGCTATGTTATAAGAAGTTTTTAATAATCCTGACAAAATTCATTGCCTCCCTTCCATTCTCTTATCTAGTTTCTGGTTTGCTACCACATGAAACTCTTGTCTATGTGAAATTGGGAAAAAAATTTAAACACGATTTTCTAAAGTTTGAAAATATCTTACATTTTTATATGGAAATGGACATTTTTTCAAGTAGTTTTTACTCATTTTTTCTAAAGCTACGAAAGTGTTTGTCATCTCTGATTTTCACTTACACTTGGCTACTGTGGAAAATTTGACCAAAAAGGAGAACATTAAAATGATCATTAATCCTTTCACCCACAGATAGACATTGCTAAACTTTAGCTTCATTTTCTTCTACAGTTATAAGGATAGAGGGGTAGGTGGGTACAGAGGTGGGTAGCTAGAAAGAAATCACAGAAAGCAGAAATGTAAGAGAAGAGAAAGCAAAGACAAAAGGCAGCAAAGGAAAGAAAAAAGAATGTTAAGAAACTTTTGAAGTTCAAAGTATAGTAAGGTAGGCAGACGTTAAACAAGTAATTTCTATAGGAATATATACTTGTAATCTGTTACATGTGCTCTTTGCAAAAGGAGCCTGATCTTGTGAGAGCATAAAACTAAAAAACCGGGCCTCAGCCACAAGTCGAGGTAAAGCGAAGGCTCCGCTAAAGAAGTGTTGATTAAGTTGAGATTTGAGAAAGAACTATCTGGTTGTGTTAGGCTGAAGAACATTCCAGTCAGAGGAAATGGAACGTGCAGGGGCCCTGTGACAGGAAGGCCAATGTGATTCCAGCACACGGAATGAGGAGGGGGGAGTGGTGCCAGACGACGTGTGTAATCCGGAAAGGAGCCAGACGGTATGAGATCCTTGTGGTCCAGTTTACAAATATTTATTGCTGCCACAGGAGAAACAGCAAGTCTTTGAGGGTCTGGGTGGTGGAAGAGGTGGGGGAATTGACAAGGTCAGAGTAGTAGAGAGAATGAAAGAGGACCGACTAGAGCAACCACAGTCGTCAGTGGATAAGTCCGGAAGCTACGGTATTGAGCAGTCCCGGAGAGAGAATTTGGTAGCCTGGTTTATAATGGTGACAGTGAAACAGGTCAGAGGCAGATGGATCAGAAAACTATTTCTGAGTGGAATATTTAATGGATAGTTAATAGTTAAATACTAAAATGGATATGCTGGGTGAAAGGTGGAATACTTTGCATGAAGGTAAAACTGTCAAGAATGACTAAAGTCCTTTGTTACCCTGGATGGAGGGTAATGGCACATTCACCGATGTGGAAAACATTGGACAGCCAGGTTTAGGAGAAAGAAATAATGAATTCATATTGTACAAAAACATTTTATCCCCACTTCAGTAACTCTGTCATTAGCATTTTCCTGTATCATTTAATATTATTCAAAATCATGACTTTTGGTGGCTGCGTAATACTCCGTCATACAGACTTGTCACAGTATCTTTTGTTGTCTGTCTACTGTTGCTCCTTTAGGTGTTTCTGGTTATTGACGACTATTATGAGGTTGAAACAAACTTTCTTGAGTATAATTACTTTATTCTGTAGTCATACAATGGGATTGGTGACCATTATTTTTATTCCCTCGAAGATACATGAATCAAAAAAACCCACAAAAATTTATGAATGAAAATACATAGAACTGTAAATTTTACTGTATGTACTTAAATCTTAATAAACTTCATTTTAAAAAGTGATTGAGTGCTAATCTTATTATATCCTCATTAATTAAATAAATTAAATCTTCCTAATACTCCTAGATCTATCTAGGGGGATGATAATGACCTAAAATTAGATTGTGGTGATGGTTATAAAACTCTGAATGTACTGAAAATCACTGAATCGTACGATTTAAATGGTAAATTTTATGGCGTGTGAATTATATGCCAATAAAATGGTTCAAAAAATTTTAAAAATCAGCTGTATAAAATGCAGATTTTTAGGCCCTACGCTCAGGCTA
>RJWJ010025616.1:0-23714 GCA_004363605.1 Indri indri | reverse complement strand
CCACAGGCCCATCTGAATTTAGAATAGCTTAAACCAAGCACCCCTCTGATAGCCTCGATACTGGGGAACTGCAGGTGCACCTGCAGCCACCACGCAATTCCGAGGAGCGATAGAGGAGCCCAGGCATTCCCATGCACCTCTAGGAAGGTCCCTAGAACCCTGCTGTAGGCAACTATTGAGACTGAGACTTCAACGGATAGCATGAACACTGCCCACCATTATTGCAGCTGGCTGCTGTGGGACTTTAGACCAAATGGACTTAACAGATATTTACAAAACACTCCACCCAATAATTACAGAATGTACATTCATTTCATCAGCACATGAAACACTGCCCAACATAGACTACATTTTAGGCCACAAAACAAGTCTTAGCAAATTTTTAAAACTTGATATCATATTAGTATCTTCTCAGACCACAGTGAAAATAAAGCTAGAAATCAATACAAAGAGGAACTCCAGAAAATATCCAAACACATGGAAATTAAACAACATGCTCCTGAATGATCACTGGGTCAGTGAAGAAATAAAGACAGAAATTTAAATTTTTTTTGAAGTGAATGAAAATGAAAACACAACATACCAAAACCTGTGGAATATAGTCAAAGCAGTGCTAAGAGGGAAGTTCATAGCATGAAATGTCAACATCGAAAAAGTAGAAACATCACAAAATAACAACATAACATTGTACCTAAAGGAACAGAAAAGATAAGAACAAGCCATATCCAGACTTAGCAGAAGAAAAGAAATAACAAACATTAGAGTATAACTAAATGAAATAGAGAACCAAAAACAGTAAAGGATCAATGAAACAAAAAGTTCATCAGAGAGATAAACAAAATTGATAAACCACTAGCTAGACTAAAGAAAAAAAGAAGAGAGAATATCAAAATAATCAGAAATGAAAAAGGAGACATTACAACTGACAGCACAGAAATACGAAAGGTCATCAGAGACTATTATGAGCAACTATATGCTCACAAGCTAGAAAACGTAGAGGAAATAGATGAATTCCTGAAAACATAAAATGTCCTGACTGAAACTGTTCCAAAAGATCAAGAAGGATGGAATTCTCCTTAACTCATTCTATGATGCTGCTATCAACGTGATACCAAAGCCAGGAGAGGGTGAAACAAAAAAAGGAAAACCGAAGACCAATATCTCTGTTGAACATAAATGCAAAATCTTCAAAAAAATACTGTAAAACCAAATCCAACAGCACATCAAAAGAATAATTCACCACAGTTGTGATTCCACACGAGCAGAATTAAAAATAGAAGCTATATGATAGTCTCAACAGATACAGAAAAATCATTCAATAAAATCCAATATCCTTTCAGATAAAAATCTTTGCAAAATTCAGTATAGAAGGAACATACCTCAAAATAATAAAAGCCATATATGACAAACCCACAGCCAACATCATAGTGAATGGTGAAAAGTTGAAAGCATTCACCTCAAGAACTGGAACAAGACAAGCATGCCTACTTTCACCACTCCTATTCAACGTAGTATGAGAAGTCCTAGCCAGAGTCATTAGGCTAGAGAAAGAAATAAAGGGCAATAAAGGGCAAGTTAGAAAAGAGGAAGTCAAATTATCTCTGTTTACTGATGATATGCTCTTATACCTAGAAAACCCTAAGGACTCCTCCAAAAGACTCTTACATTTGATAAATGAATTCAGCAAATTATCAGGCTACAAAATCAATATGCAAAGATCAATAGCATTTCTATACACCAACAACAAACAAGCTGAGAATCAAATCACGAACACAATTTCATTTATAAGAACATTTAAAAACCAAATACCTAGGAATAAATTTAATCAAGGAGGTGAAAGATCTCTACAAGGAGAACTATAAATCACCAATGAAAGAAATCATAGACAACATAAACAAATGAAAAAATATCCCATGCCAAGGGATCAGAAGAATTAATATTGTTAAAATGACCATGCTTCCCAAAGCAATCTACAGATTCAATGCAATTCCTGTCAAAATATTAATGTCATTTTTCAGAGTTAGAAAAAATAATTATAAAATTCATATGGAATCACAAAAGAACCCGAATAGCCAAGGCAACAATATGCAAAAAGAATACAACTGAGGCATCACATTACCTGACTTCAAATTATACCACAAGGCTATAGTAACCAAAGCAGCATGGTACTAGCATAAAAGGAGATACAGATCAATGGGATAGAGAACCCAGAAATAAAACCATATAATTACAACCACCTGATCTTCAACCAAGCAGAAAAAAACATACACTGGAGAAAGACACACCAGTCAATAAATGGTGTTGGGAAAATTGGATGACCATATGCAGAAGAATGATACTAAATCTCTATCTTACCACATACAAAAATAAACTCAAGATGTGTTAAAGACTTAAATGTAAGATCTGAAACAATAAAATCCTAGAACAAAATCTAGAAAAAAATTCTTCTGGACATCAGCCGGGCCAAAGAATTTATGACTAAGACCACAAAAGTACTTGCAACAAAAACAAAAATAGACAAATGAGGCTTATTTGAATTAAAAAGCTTCTGCACAACAAAGGAAACAATCAGCAGAGTGAATAGACAACCTACAGAATGGGAGAAAATATTCACAAACTGTATATCCAATAAAGGACTAATATCCAGAATCTACAAGGAACCCAAACAACTCAGCATGAAAAAATCAAAAACCCCATTAAAAAGTGGGCAAATGATATGAACAGGCATTTTTCAAAAGAAGATATAAAAATTGCCAAGAAACATATGGAAAAATGCTCAACATTGCTAATCCTCAGGGAAATGCAAATTAAAACCACAATAAGATACCACTTTACTCCAATTAGAATAGCCATTTGTAAAAAGTAAATAAAATAATAAAAAACAATTGATATTAGGTCAGATGCAGTGAAAAGGAAAGTTATACATCGTTGGTGGGACTACAAATGAGTACAGCCTCTATGGAGATCAGTATGGAGATTTTGCAAAGAACTAAAAGTAGATCTACCATTTGATTCTGTAATCCCACTACTGGGTTATCTACCCAGAGGAAAAGAAATCATTATATCAAAAATATACTTATCTGTTTATTGCAGCACAATTCACAATTGCAACGATATGGAATCTACCTAAGTACCCATTAACTGATGAACGGATAAAGAATGTCATATATACCTCTACCATGGAGTACTACTTAGTGATAAAAAAAGAATGAAATAATCTCTTTTGCAGCAACCTGGATGGAACTGGAGATCATTATCCTAATTGAGGTAACCCAGAAACAGAAAAATAAATGTCTTATATTCTCACTTATAAGTGAGAGCTAAACTATGGCTACATAAGGGCACAAAGAGTGGTATAATGGACATTGGAGATTCACAAACGGTGAGGTTGGGAAGGGGTGAGGAATAAAAACCTACCTATGGGGTACAATGTACACTACTTGGGTGACGGTTACACCAAAATCCCAGAGTTCATTGCTGTACAATACATACATGTAATAGAAAAAAGAAAAGAAAAGAAAATTGGCCCTGAGTCAGTGGCTGGTATATACTTCTCTCTGTTATATTTTTCCCCTTATTTCTGCTACTCTGATTATGTTTTCTCTATGACTCACAGAATCTCAGTTCTATTTTGTTACTTAAGAGAAATGAGAGGTGATATTGGACTCCTGTTTTCCTGTCTTTGGAATAAAATTGAAAACTTTTCAATAGAAGCATGGATTCTATTGAAAACTAAGTGTTGTACAATAGAAGAAAAAGAGTTATCTCCACATTTTAGATGACAATTTTATATCACTAATTCTTAATTTATTTAATCTGTCATTTATCTCCTTATGCTATGATAGATAAAGATTTATTTTATTATTCAAACTTAAACCTAAAAAAAGTTGATGCTTATGTCATTATTTTTAGTTTTTCTACAGTTTTCCTTTATAAGTTTAGGTCATTAATACAGTATACTCTTTTTTCACCAACTAGAGATGGAATCTTTTTACTCCCTGCTTTGTAAGATAATAATCTTAGCAACTCTACCTACCGTCCCACCACATTTCCTCCTTCTTTCTCATTCTCCACTTCAATCAGGAATACTTTGACTTTTCCATTGTCAAGGTTGATAATATTTACATTCTGTTCTGAAACATTTATATATTTTGCATCTGGTCTATAGGCTAACTCTAAATGTTGAAAATTAATATATCATATTTTCATTATTATTACTTTATTGTTCCCAGCATAGCTAAATAGTAAGCTATGGTCAAATTTTCTTCCCTGAGGTTGCAATATAATTACCTCTGTGCCACTCAAAGAGCAGTGTTCTAATGATAAGACCAAATAAGTTTTCTGTCTTCACGTCTCTCTCCTCCACTCCCATTTATTGCTAAAACGCTGATATATTTCAGTTTGCTACTTATGTGACCATAACTTCCTTGTGCTTCTTCAAAAATCAACATTGCCTTTTATTAAGATTCTGATGGCCTTACTTAAACCATAAGTCCCACATTAAATTCTTAGTATATATTGATTGAAATTAAGTTACTTTGAATTACTAGTCTATCCCAAGTAATAAATGAAGTGTTAAAATACTGCCATTTCTCAGGGATTTTGTAAGTGATTACTGTCAAAAGAAGAAACAAATATTCAATATATCCCTTTAGGATAAATTCCAGCCCAATCTTAGCAGTACCAAATTTGCTCAATATGTTTTTGGGAAATATTGATATCATCCCATGAAGTATGTCTTCTAAAAATCACAATGACTTTATAATATTCAATAATTGCTTTCCAAAAAGGAAATAAATGTTTTATTTTTCCACAATTGTACTAAAATTGTTTTATCTGCCAAGTTCTAAATAAAGAGCATCTGGCTCCATTTAAAGAGTTTGCCTAGGGTGTTTGTTCCCAAAGAATGTGCACATAATGAAAAATTACAATAACCAAATCCAGGGAAGGAAAGAAGGACCCATAAGCAAAATATTGACAGTGACAAAAAGAAATGCCACTGAGAGAAATTAACAGCCTTATTTGTCAAGAAGGTGAATGATTTCCAGCCTCCTAAGCCAAACTTTATAAAGGTACCCACAGCCTGTCCCATTTGACTATGTATTCCTACCAGGACTGGTGAAGCAAGGATTCTATTTTGAGTCTTTGGACCCCTGTAAATGAACCTCGGCCAGTTGGTGAATCTCTTGTATCTATATAAAGAGTTTTACTTTTATGATGTTTCAGGGTAGAGGCTTTACATATCTAATTGGATTTGTAAAGTATTCCAAGACCCCAAAAAAGTTGAGATCTGCTACAGATTAAATAGGCTATTAGGCCATCGTGTGCTGATGGGCCAATCCATGAACAAATATACCTAAGATTGCTTCTACAGAAACACTGCCAATTCTTTCATGGCCACACATAACTTGTCTCTCTTTTTACTGAGTTTTTACTCAGTCTGCCACACTAGATACTTTTCTTCCCTTTTTCTGATTTCATGCTAATTAGAAATCACACATGGGCAAGCAGCCTGAATTCACTACTCTCAAGGAGAGGATCAAAGCTCGCAGGTAGATTCACCCACAGATGAATTGTCTTACAGAGAGCTTTGTGAATTGGCAGAGAAGCAACTGGAGACACCCACGACGAGGAAGAAAGAGGAGAGTTAATCTATTCAGCAAGATTAGAAGATACCTGGGGGAGGTGTCCACACATGGGAAAGCAATTCAAAAAGAAGACATAACAATCCTAAATATATATGTACCTAACACAGGAGGTTACAGATTGATAAAGCAAACTCTACTAGATCTAAGAAAAGAAATAAACAGTAGTATCTTAATTGCCAGGGACTTCAAGACCCCACTGACAGAACTGGACAGATTATCCGTGACAAAGGAATCCCCTCACAAAAGCTGACAAGCTGTGACCATCAATGAGTGCTCTAATTGCCAGCAACAGCAACCAACCCCAACCCCTGATATAAAACCATTTCTTTGGATTAAGGGCAAGGTAACCATGTAACTATCTTATAACAGGCTGAGTGCATTGGACTCTATCAGGGTGAGGACATCAATTTTTTTCTCACTTGAATAATCACTATTTCTGGATAAGGATTTGCAGTATACAGTAACAAGGCATCATTACAAACTGCACCTATAGTCTCTCAGTAATTTTAAAGCCTAGTTCTTCACCCTTCCCACTGATTCTGTGGGAATACAAAATATCCTCCTCATAATTTCCTTTTCAGCTCAGAGGCAGTTTCTACTATTTGCAACTAAGAATCCACACTGAAAAACAAAATCCTTGGTATTTGTCATAGTCACTTTCCAGATGAAATAAAACCCTAAATTCTCAACATCTCTGTAAATGAAGAAGAAGGAATCTTCCTGTCTCTTAAAATTATGGGCTTTGCATCCAGCTATAATCAGATAAATCCAAGAGGAATTTCTTAGAGATTCAAGTTGAGGCTGCCTAGGTAAAACAAGGGTTAAGGTGAGCAATTATTCATCCAATTTGTCCAATGTAGGCATTAAATTTCTGTTATTCGCTTCATCAAATACTTTTTCTTAAACCTTATATATTTCCTTGGATTTTCTGTCATCTTTTCCACATACTTCATTTTTTTCTATATACAATAAGTCAAATTAGGCAGCTCAATTTAAAACCTAGCAGTTATTGCTAGCATGTCTGTAAGTTTTCCCCAGGCATCTTTTCTAAGGAAATGTGTGTCTACCAGCTTCTTAGAAATCAGAATAAGAAAGAATTCAGGCCAACTCCAGAGCAACCTCTTGGCACCTGTCTAGATCTCCTGAATGGCTTTCAAAAACATCTCCATGCTACATGCCTGCCTGTGTCAAATTTCTGCTAGCCTTGGTGTAATAATTTAGTCGAGATTTAGTCTGAAATTTTAGTGACTTAACAACAAAGTTTCATTTCATTGTATTTCATTCATTAATATTTTATGTAAGATGGCTCTTCTCCATCTTACTTCTAACCTTTGTGCTTCCATGATCTCAATATACCATAACCCTTTGGTTATAACCATAAGCCTTTGGTTAGAACAAGTCACTTGTCCTCTCCTCAGCCTAACTGCTGGGGAGGCTAGGAAATGCAGGAGGAGCACTAACTATCTCTGCTACCAAAAAAAAAAAAAAAGAACCAAGTATTATTCATTTTTTCTAGTATTCAAAAAGTATTATTTTCTTCAGTAGGGAGTGTATTCCTGACACTGTGTATGCTATACATGGGTCCTTCCTCAAGGAGATTACAATTCAGGGAAATGGGGAATGGAGACAAACAATTAGCACAGAGAAGGAGAAACCAGGACAAAGTTTTTGGAGAAGGCGGTTTTTGAGTTGAGCTCTGGTTCAAATTAACCGGATGATGGAAGGGAAAAGAACATGCTAGGTAGAGAGATGAAAATGGGAGGATATGTGGGAACCAGTAACTGCATGCTGATTTCAGAGACAAGCTGGAATCAGAGGATAGAAGAGGTGACTTAACAAAAGATGAGTTGAGAATAGTCTTTCCCAAATGATAGTCATCAGAATTATGAGCGAGTCCCCTGAAATGCTCCATGACAAAAAGATTCAATGGCTAAATATGTAATATTTTGGGAAAACATAGCAGCTTATATTCATATTTTAGCATAACTGAAGGTCCTGAGAAACTCTATAGTATATAAACCAGCTTGACTTTTTTGACCAGCATTTATAATCAATATAAAATGTTAATAATAGCTCATGTATTCTAGGGAACAGAGATGGAGAAAATCAGGGACTAGATATTTAGGCATGGATCAAAAAGGGCCTAAAGACCTTGATTCTTCTCCCGAATGTTATTGGTGCAGCGAAGGATTCTAAATAGAGTAAAAATTTAAAGACACTACTATGATGTGACAATGAAGCATGAAGTTATTAGGGCCTGAATGGATATTTTTTGAATGGATGTCACTGAATCCACTAGGCCATTTTCTAGGTCAAGGTTCATAGTTTCTTCATCTCCATATACACACATTCCTAGCCCAAGGTTTTCCATATAGCAGAGTCTCTATAAATTGAAGAGTGATTGAATGTAGTAGGAAGCTTCTGAAATGGTTCCCAAAGATCCCTACCCTCCTGGTACTAATGAGCTTTGTGTAGTCCCTTCCCCTTGAGTGTGGGTTGGATCTGGTGACTTACTTCTAACAAACAGAATACAACATAGGATGTCACTTCCATGATTGGCTTACAGGAGACTGTGACTTCCATCTTTTCCCTCTGTTTTGCTGGTATTCACTCTTGCCTTCTTGCTTGCTTGCTATAATACCTTGTTGAAAGATATTTCATGGAGCAGCCCATGTGGCAAGGAGCTGAGAGAGACCTCTAACAAATAAGCCAACAACTCATGAGGAACTGAAACTTCAATTTAACGTACCACATAGAATTAAACCCTACCAACATCCATGTCAGTGTGCGTGGAAGTGGATTCTTTCCAGTCAAGCCTTGATATGAATACATCCTTGTAAAATGCTCAGAGCTAGAGGACCCATTCAAGTGTGCCAGATTCCTGACCTACAGAAACTGTAAGAAAATAAATATGTATTTTTGAACTGCTAAGTTTTAGGATAGTATGTTGTATAGCAATAGATGAGTAGTAAAATCAGACAATCAATCAATATCTTTCTTTTCATCTTATGTCCTTGATATTTATCAAGTCTTCCTTCATCTTTTGCACTTGAATCACACAATAGCTATGTTTGATGGCATAATTAGCCTTAATTTTTTACCTTTCCTATAAAAATTTTTGCAGGAATTTTTCCAAGTTTTTGCTCTTTCCCATGTGACTTTGCTATTTTTCACATTAAACAGGCAAAACACATTTTCCTATCCCTTAATATCGGGTTCAACTATGTAACTTGCTCTGGCTAATAGAATAAGGCAGAAGTAACAGGGTATCAAGTACAAGCCTAGCTTTAAGAGTCTTGTAGGTTTAAGAGTGAAACATTTTAATGTTTTCTTTCAAATTTTTTTTTTGAAATTCTGTCACTGCCATGAGAAGAACGTGTTCAAATTAGTCTTCTTTTCCCAAAGAAGGATGAGAGACATGTAAATCTGAGCCAAATGGTCAAGCCTAGTCTCAATCAGCTGGCTCCCAGACTATCCACCACATCGTGAACTAAATAGAAGTTTATTGATGTGTGCTGCTGAGGTTTTGTGATTTTTTTTTTTCTATTTGGATTTTAACCATAGTTTACTGACACATGCTAAGTTCAGGAAAAGGTGCTGGAAAACTTCCTGCTGAAGACCTGGTCTGTCTAAGAAAACTCTGTGTCCAAACATTAGAACAAATAAAGGGAAAAATGTACAGCTGCATTTTCCAGCAATATCAGTAATTCGACCAATTTTTATAAACTCTGGAATTGCTAGATCCTGTTTTTAGCAGCTTGCTAATACCCTCAACAAATTATGGGAAAGAAAGCGGATTCCCGTTAATCATTTATCTTAATGAGTTATAGATATATGTGAAGCTATTAAAAAGAAAATCCTCTTCTTCTCTTAGATACAATTACTTTTTCTAGAGTTTCTGTTGGTCTGGTTAGTATAAAATCAATAGAGGAAAAACTTCACTTAGTTCCCCCTTTCCCATTATTGTGGTTCACAAAGTTGATACTTTTGAGAAACTCATTAGCTCCTTAGGATCATTATTAGCTGGAAGCCATGAAACTGTAGAGTGACTCTAATAGATAAGTTATTTTTTTCACTAAATTTGTGAACATGGGGAGAAGAAAGGGGTCAGTGAAAGGAAATTTAGTCCATGAATATTTTATACATAGTAAAGAAATTCAACTTTTGGTGGACTGAATTATATTGGAACCAAAGGCTCTTATTTGAGATTGATTACGTTTAAGTTATTTGAGAGAAATTATTAAGGTTCGCTTGTTACTGTATTTCGTCCCAATTTTTAATCCAATTATGTTTATTTTATTTCTTTTAGCTGACCTTCTGATAACAAAGCATTTCTTATTGCTCTGCTCAAATTGCCAAATCCCTTCTTTGGACAGCTGAACCATCCTAAAATATTTTACACACTCAGCCAGAGCTTTTCTGGTTGTTTGTACTCTGGCCAAATGCATCTTTATAACCTATACATTTTTCAGATTTCTGTAGTACTGATAGTAGAATATTTTAAAATTCACAAAATTGGGGAAAAAATGTTTACCACTCAAATCCCACATGGCAAATTAAACCAGTTTTAATGATGATGTGAAAATACTGCTTCCTTGAAATACTAGTCTAGGCTTTAATTGCTGTAATTATCCCTCAGCAGGGGGATGGTATAGATTTCCCAGCTGTACCAGCTGCATGGCATGCTGGGACTAACAGGAAGAACAAAATGATAGACTCATGGGGTTTCTGGAATAAACAAAAATGCAGCTCCTAGGAAGAGAATGATCTCCAAAAGTCCACATTTAAACAGAGAAATAGCAAAATCAAGCTACATTTATCACTGTGGATAAGTAGGAATGGGGTATGCCATTTAGGAATGCACAGCAGAGACCTTGTCAATACCAGTTGCCAGGTTGGGCCTTTCCAAGTTTTCCATTAAAACAGGACAGAGAAAAGCAAGAGTGCGAGCCAGACTCCAAGATGTTTCATTTTGTTTTATTTTTACATACTATCATTACAATCATGGTGTTTTTTTCTTGTATTCCACTAAAAAAAACTTGAAAAATGTCTTAACTGTTTCATTTTCCATATTATTTTTGACAGCTTTACTAATATACTATTATATAATGGTATAGAATATGTACTGTTAAATTCACCCTTTCAGGTGTACAATTCAATGATTTTTAGTAAATTTACAGAATTATACAACTGTCACCATTTTCATCACCCCAAAAAGACTCCTTATGCCCATTTTCCTTTACTCATTCTCAATTCCCATTTCCAGCCCCAGGAAACCACTAATCTACTTTCTGTCTCTATAGATTTGTCTTTTCTGGACATACAGTATAAAAGATATATATATAGCCTTTTTATGTGTTTGGCTTCTTTCTCTTCACATAATGTTTTTGGGGTTCATTCATGTGATAGCATGTATCACCAGTCCATTCTTTTTTAGTATTCCATTCTATGAAAATATCACCTTTTGCTTATCCATACACCAGTTGGTGGACATTTCATTTTGTCAGTATTGGGTTCTCAGTATTGGGCTATTTTGAATAATGCTGCTATGAACATTCATGTTCAAGTCTTTGTGTGGACTTATGTTTTTATTTCTGTTAAGTAGATTCCTAGGAGTAGAATTGGCTGGGTCATATGGTAAATTAATGATAAACTGATTAACTTTTTAAGAAATTGGCAGTTTTCCAAAGTAGCTGCACCATTTTGTATTCTACCTATGATGTATGAGGCTTCCAATATCTCCACATTCTTGCCAACACTTATTATTGTCTGTCTTTTTAATGATAGCCCTTCTAGTGGGTATAAAGTGGTCTTCTATTTGTGGTTCTAATTTGCCCATTCCTAATGAAATAGAGTATCTATTTACATGCTTATTGGCTGTTTGTATATCTTGTTTAGTAAAGTGTCTATTCAGATTTTCTGCCAATTTTTTATTTGGGTTATATTTATTCTTATTATTGAGTTGTAAAAGTTCTTTATTATTCTGGACATAAGGCCTGTATCAGATATGTAATTCAAAGGAATTTAAAGCATTTTTCTCCCAGCCCGTAGCTTATCTTTCATTTTTTAAATGATGTCTTTTGAAGCAGAAACCTTTTAAATTTTTATGAAATGCAATTTATTACTTTTTTCTTTCTTATATGTTTCTAGAGACATTTTATCTTCTTCATTTAAAAACAAAGGTCCTCTGCAGTGATTTCTGCGTACATATCATTGGCCAGAACCATATGACATAGCCAACATTAGTGGTAAGGGAGACTGACAGTAACAAAATTTGCCCCCAACAAAATCAATTTAGCTTATAAAGAGGAAAAAAAGGTAGAATGATTATTTGCTAAGCAATTAGCATTGACTGTCATAATTTTTTAAGCAATATAATCAGATTGTACTTTGGAGGGTGTATCAGTTTCTCCATTGTCAATATAAGGTTTTATAGTAACAACCACAAAACCTCTGTGGCATATACAGTAAATGTTTCTTGCCCATGTGTCCAGAGTCAGCTGAGCTTTGGCAGGATGACTCTGCTAATCCTGGCTGACTCTTTCACATGCCTAGGGCTGGGCTGGCTGTTGTTTGATCTGCACTGGTTTCAGTCGGCTAACAGTGGCAACTCAGCTCTGGTCTAGGGGTCTCTCATCCTCTAGCAGGCCAGCCTGGCCTTGCTCTCTTAGTGATAGCCGAGGCACAAGACAGCAAGGTAAGTCACAAGGCCTCTTGAGGATTAGGACAGAAAGTGACATTCCCTCACTTCTGCCACATTCTATTGCCCCAAGCAAGTTATAAAGCCAGCCCAGATTAAGAAGAGGAGAAATAGATTTATTTCTCTCCTTGGTGAGGAGAATTGCAAAGCCTCATGGCAAATATATGTACGCAGGGAGGGGATAAGAATTGGGACCAGGCAAGCAGTCAGTCTAACACACAAAACAATGAGCCAGCCTAAAGGTAAAAATACTAGTGACACTCCAATTATGATAACCCAGGTGAGAAGATGGTAGCCTGATCTGAGGTAGAGCCTGTGAGGATGACAGGAACAGACTAACCTCAGAGATATTTAGGACATAGTGAAGAAGACTTGAAAACTGATTGAGTCCTGAGGGGTGGGGAGAGCAGAGGAGGGGAATAAGCAGTTAAGTATTCAGTGTAATATTTCCACTTTCTGCTTTTCAATGTTATCAAAGAGAATAACTAGAGGGAGAAAATAACAGTCATATAAGAGTATGACATACGTTTGAATTTTAGTTATTGTCAAAACTGACCCATTTTCATTTTAACATCAGTTTGATTTTAAACTGATCTCTTAGGAGTGCTGTGAGATGGAATAACTTGTGACATGTGTCTGTCACTGAGATCTAGTCTAATGGAGCATTTTATTCTAAATGATATACTGTGGGCGAGGTGAGAAGAAAAATGTTTTTCCAGAGCCATACGGATATGGCTTTTGGTTGATTAGCCCTGGAAATTGTCCAAAATAAATTAGTACTTAACAAAAGCAAGAGAGCCAGATGTCAGGTTTAATGGGGTCACAAAGTAGCATGACAATAGTGACACAAAAAAACTGAAGGAACTTGCGAATCAAATGTTGCCACTTGCGAATTAAATGATGCAAGTTTTGTGCATTCGGGGCTGCAGACACAGGCTTTCCTGAGAGTAAGACTTTCCAAGGCTTATAATCATGGAATATGGTATCCCATAGTGTTCATACAGTCTTCAAATGGAGAAGTTCCAGTTTAAAAACCAAAGCTGGTCTTGATAATTGTGTTCTTCAGTGGAAATTTTAAATTACACTATATAAGGGGAAAAAAAAAAAAATACCAGTTTCCTGGTGCTGCTAACAGAAGCCCATTGATTTGAGGAACAAGATAGAAGGAAATGATATAAGGAGATGACAGCATGATCTGGTGAATCTGTGTAAGGCGAAGTGTAATCAGCACATGGAAGGATGTGCTGTACCTGGAAGGAGGTAGAGGAGAGAAGCAAGATGCCCTCTCCAGAGAAACCCCACGTACTTCATCATGTGTCCACAGAAAAGAGACAGTCTGAAGTGGGAGGGTGAATACTGTAATGGTCCCCAATACAAGATCTCCAATGAACACTGCTATTTGCTCCCTCACTGGCTCTTTCACACAGGTTGTATCAAACACAACTAAAATCATTGACATCACGGATGGTGAGTTCTGCTGAGTGATATAAGGATGCAAAGATAATAAGATGGACTCTGCCCTTCCTAAGTGGAGGTAAGAATGATAGCAGTCTCCACTGAGAGCTGGCCAGGTAGCAGGCATTTTGCATATTTATCTTATCTACTCCTCTGAATAACCCCAAAATGTGGTCACTACAATTGTTATTTAAATGATAGAGAAAGTGAGGTTCAGAAAGGCTAAGTAATGTATCCAAACTCATGTATCTGGAAAAGCTGATCAACCAGCATTTGATCTCCTTCTGCTTGAGATTCCTTGCTCTTAACCATGGCTAGCTTAGAGTCTTAAAGGGAAATAAAACATGGATAAAAACAAGGATGATCAGGGTAGACATAATGATCCTTCTAATGTTTTCTACATGCCCAGCTTTGTTCTAAACACTGCGCATGTTTGTTTTTTTTTTTTTTTCCATATAATCCCTACAACAATGCCATGAGAGAGGTGCTAGTATTATTCTCATTTTAAAGGTGGGAAAACTAAGGCACAGAGAAATTCAGTAATTCACCTAAGGTCACATAACCTGTAAGTGACAGAGATGGGATTTGAACCCAGGGAGCCTGGCTCTAAAAAGTCCATGCTATCAACACCATGCTATGCTGCATCTCTCAAAAGGAAAGCACAAATACAAAGCTAGATGAGGGAGTGATTTTTTGAGGCTGTAAGATAATACAGTATGTGGGAGAAAGCAAGTCAAGTATTTGAGTGAAGATGAAGATGCATGCTGGGTTTTAAAGAGGGTTTTAAAGAGGGAGGGTGAAGTTCAGGTATAAGAAATCCCACCTGAGTAGATTTCTCTCCAACACCCTTCCTTCACTGTCTATCCTCAGCATTACTGCCTTCGTAGCATTTTACGGTGTATAATTATTTTGCATTTCTTTGCTTCCTCACAAAAAGACCTTGAGTGCAGGAACGAGATGCTCTTCATCACCAGTACCAGGCACATGGGAGGCATTCAGCCATCACTTGTGAAATGGAGGAGGAAGAAGGAAAGAAATTAGCAAAGTTGTAAAATGAGTAATAGGCTGATAATAAGTTCTATAGAAATTCAGAAAATATGGCCAAGATTAGCCAAGGGGAATTTTATGTAGCAGGTGGAACTTGAGCCAACTAATGATTTTTTAAATAAATCATATACCATTAATTCTAAGACTTAAATATCTTCACATTTTATGTCTACGGAGTTGCAGTTCATATTTCAATCAATGGCATATTTGAGTTTAATGGGCATGATTTTTTCTACCTTCGATGGTAAATTAAAATAACAATCCAGTTCAAAATTGATGGTATCTTAGATTCAACAAAATAAAGTACCAATGTAGAAATGACTTGTCTGACTCCTCCGGATGGTAACTGTTGGGAAATTAATGGAGAAAGACAGAAGTCTGTGGAGCCTCCTGGAATCCAGTCATATTCGAGACTTGATATGAGAGTCAGTGGGGAGCCACAGTGACTTTGTGAGCAGGGGAGTAAACTTATCAAAGACAAAGAGGCGACTGGACTCAGCATGACATGAAGACTAGTGGTGGAAGAGACCAAGATCAGTGAGGGCAGCCTAGAGGGGAAGAAGTGGAAAGAATCACACTCCAAGTCAAGGACAGTAGTCCCATTCACAGATATGTCACTAATGCTGTAACCTGAGACACATCATTTTATCCCTCTGGGTCTTGCTTTCTTTGTTAATAAAATGAGAGGGTCAGAACAGAGCCACTCACAAACTCCTCTGACTTCCAAAATGGGGTGGTTATTCCGGGTGTGAGGCAGCAGGTTCCTACTGTGGGCTGTGTGTGGGGATATGGAACATGAGAGATGGGCACAAGAAATATTTTGAAAGAGCAACAATATGTGCAAAGGTGTGATGCTGGAGAAAGGATGGAATGGAAAACAATGCAGTGTGGCTGGAGAGGAGGAGGAGGAAGATGTTGGAAGAGCAGAGATGGACCAGGCTGAGCAGAGCCCTGGGAGTCACGTCGACAAGTTCAGACCTTATTTCAGGAGTAATGGACTCTTCATAATCTAGTAGGACCGGCATAATCAAATATTCACTTGAGCAAGATGGCCATTTTGGCTTCACTGCAGAAAGAAGATTTAGGAGGGACAAGACCATAAGGAAGCCCACTAAAAAAACATTATGGGGATCCAGTTTAACAAAAGTTAAAGAGGGCCAGGTGCGGTGGCTCACGCCTGTAATCCTAGCACTCTGGGAGGCCGAGGCAGGTGGATCGCTCAAGGTCAGGAGTTCGAGACCAGCCTGAGCAAGAGCGAGACCCCGTCTCTACTAAAAAATAGAAAGAAATGACCTGGATAACTAAAAACATATATAGAAAAAATTAGCCGGGCATGGTGGCACATGGCTGTAGTCCCAGCTACTCGGGAGGCTGAGGCAGAAAGATTGCTTGAGCCCAGGAGTTTGAGGTTGCTGTGAGCTAGGCTGACACCACGGCACTCACTCTAGCCCGGGCAACAAAGCAAGACTCTGTCTCAAAAAAAAAAAAAAGAAAAGAAAAAAGTTAAAGAGGCTCACATTAGAGTGATAGCCATATGGAAAGAGAGAACTAGACAAGTTTCAGCACACTTAGAAGACAGAATCAGTAGGATTTCTGAGTGATTTAACAGTTATTGAACAGTAATAATAGTAAATAATAAAAGTAGCTAATACATAAAGTGCCACCCACCAGTTCTATTGTCTCACTTTTCACTGTTCTGGACCACCTTCATTTTTTCTTTCACATCATACCTTCCCAAACCTATCTGTTTCTGTTCTTAGTTTATCCATCCCCAAGAAATGATAAAAATAAATATTTTCAATGAATAATATCCCTTACAGTGTAAATGCACTTAAAAGAATGTCTTCTTAATTTCTGTTTGGCATCAACTAATGTATAGAAAGAGAACAGAACAAGGCAAATAGAGTTTGATTATAGATCTTTGTGATGATGACTACACTCAGTGTTTCTGGAAATCTATGCAATTGGCCTGCCCTTCTGCTAAAAGTCATCATAACGGTTGTACTCATTCTTGGAGTAAAATTTTTACATGTATGAAAAACTGACAATTATGATAATGCATTCATAAAATAATGTGGCCCTCCCACTCACGTCCTGGGGCTCTGAGTCCACTATCATCATATCAGACACCAAATCACACCTCAGAGGCCCCTTCCTAATTCTCCAGCTGTTCATTCCACCCCCTATTTCTCATTGCCCTCACTTGATCTCACTTTCCCTGATCGATCTAAACAAGGAAATAACTATTAATACCATCCTAACACTAAGGTGGCAGAACCTGCATGCCCTGCCCTCAGCACTCATCATCTTGGCTTATGCCCAAGCCTCCTACCGGAAACACCTATGACTGCCTAAGTGCACGTCCATAACTGGGGCTCTCCAGGGAGCAGACTAAATTGAGTTCAGTGTGCAGGATGTGTGTTAAGGAGTCTCTTGGGATTGACACACATGGAAGAAACTGGAAGGAAGCAGGATGGGATGGAGGGAGAAGTCAAGTTGCAATGTCGGCCCAATGACAGCCTTGGCCTGCCCTGTGAAGAGCTCTGGAGCCAAATTACAGTTGTCCTGAGTTGCCCATGATATACACACTTTAACCCATCATTGGATATGGGCCACCAAGGAGGGGCATGACCTTGGCAAGGAGGTTCTCTGCAGCTGCAATAATTACTGAATGGGCTGACAGATGAAGGCTGTCCACTTACAGCACCTCCACAAACTGGGCAACGGGTCTTTTCTTAAAGGAGAATCTAGGTGGCATCTCATGATGTCCTCCACAATGCCCCAGAGGACAAGCCCCAGCCAATGCCCGATGAGAGTTGGAGAATAAATACCCCAGCTTCCTCGCCTCTTAGGTTTGGGCTGGTGAGGAGATAACTCTAAGGCATGGTCTATACTATCTCCCAGATTTCCCCAGTGGCCCAGAGTGACAGCCTGCTCAGTATCCTACCACTTATTGGATTCCTTTCTTTCCCTGTATCCCTTCCCCACTCAGTACCTGTGCTTCCCAAATAGACCATGTGTATTCAAATCCTTATCTCAGGTCTGCTTCTGGGAGAGGCCAGCCAAAAACATCTCCCAAAAGCTTCTTTACTTGTCTGTTCTACATGATAGAAACAAACAATTTTTAAAGGAATGACCTGTATCTGTAGGCCATATTGCCTCCCTTTCATTGTAATTTATACTGGGTTTTTTCCCCTACTGAGACAGTTATTCAAAGCAGTTGTGAATGACCTTGACATATGTTAATGCCTCTAAGGTGCAGACTGTTCACAGAAAGTGCTGATTCCCCTGCATGATGTTCGTTGCTTATCAGAGAGCTCCACCCATTTGACAAGAAAACATCCTTAGCACTTCTCTTTGACTTAATGAAAAGCAGGTCAGTGAAGCAAATTCCCCAGTCATAAACCCAGCCAGCAATAAAATCAATCTTTCCTGAATGCTTAAGTCTGGCACCTGTTTACAGCAGCTTGTTGGCTGCTTGAGTATCCACCTCTGCATTCAGTAGCAGCTATCCAGGGAGAAGTCTCCATATACCTCAGGGATACCGGCTGTTGCCGTATTTGCATAGGCAGATATAACCAGAGAATAGCTCCTCATGTCAAGGATGACAGATGGGCTAAAAACCCCAGTGTGCTCAGTTGCTATGCCACAGTAGCAGTACCAGGTGGGGCGTGACTATGCAGACACCCTTAACCAAGAATAGCTTTTCTTTATCTGGGAAGGTTGCCCTGGTTGACAGATAAAATAGTTCCCCCTTATCCATGGGGAATGTGTTCCAAGACCCCCAGTGAATGCTTGAAACCACAGATAGTACTGAATCCTATATCTACTGTGTTTTTTCTTATACATGCAAACTTATGACAGAGTTTAATTTATAAATTAGGCACCCTACGGGATAACAACTTATAATAAATAGAACAATTATGACAATATACTTTAATAAAAGTTACCTGACTATGCACACACACTCTCTCTCTCTCTCTCTTCCAAAATATTTTGTTGTATAATACTCACCCTTTTCTTCTTGTGGCCTATTGATCTGATAACCAAGACAGCTAAGTGACTAATAGGCAGGTACCCTATGCAGCATGGATATGCTGGACAAAGGGATGATTCACGACCCATGCGGGACAGAGTAGGACGGCATGAGATTGCATCGCACTACTCAGAATGGTGTGCAATTTAAAACTATGAATTGCTTATTTCTGTAATTTTCCATTTAATATTTTCAGACCATGGTTGACTGCAGGTAACTGAAACCAGAAAAGCAAAACAGTGGATAGGGGAGAACTACTGTACCTGTGGTAAGAGGAATGCTTGATTTCAGTCTTCCTCATTTCCTTTAACATGCAGTCTTTTGGTTCCATTTGATTTGTCAAGAAAGAACATAGGAGAAAAATGGAAAATATTTGGCTTTTAAGTTCAAAGTCCAGCTATCATAGCAAGGCATCAAAGAATACATGCAAAAAGAATCTTTCCCCACATATGGAAGAGATTTATTTTTGTGCCTAAAAAAATGGCTTGGGTACAGGTTGTTTATTTAGGAAGTGATGCCGGGAAACACAAGTGGGAAGTGAGACAGGAAAGGGAAGAAATCTAATAAATGGTGTGCTAAGGAGCTGGTTACTGCTGTGGGCAAGTGGGACTAAATCTCACTGGGTAACCTCAGAGCAACAGTGTGAAGCATCCTCAGAATCCTCCTACTGGGGAACAAGGAGACTGGGGCATTTATCCACCAAATCCCATCATCTGATGGCCAACAGCTGCCCACAGGGATGTCAATACCATGGAATTCTGGATATACCTGAACAGCTGAGCAAGGTCTTTTGCAACACTAATAAAAAGCCCTCTGCAGAGAAAAATAAAGAGAAGGGTGCCAACACATTAGGTGGAGAGCTGGCTAAGTGCCAGGAATTGGCTACAGATGCAGCTCAGGTGGACAAGGGAATGAGCAAATGTAGCGCAGGGCATCAATAGTGACCACTAGGACACACTTGAGGGTTGAGGGGAGGAAAGGAGGGACAGAGGCAGAGGGTAAGAAAGGCATGAGATTCTCACGTGGCTCTTTAAGAAGGGTCCCCTCCTTGTCCCCCACTGACCAAGCCCAGTGTGAGGAAGAATGATTGACCCCCTGTTGGGGTCTAAGGGCAGAAAGGACCTGTGTTCAAGTGTCTCACAGGGTCCTTGAATGCAAACAGAGACCTCGAGTTTCCCCCGACCTCAGTAGCTTGGAACAGTGACACAAGAAGACTGAAAATGATGTTAGAGGGTGATGTCAGGAAGCATATAAAAATATGAAAGTCTACAAAAATGGACAAGGAAAGGTACAAATTCATGCTGAGAAGGGAACAGAGTTCCAGAACTGATAGCCAAGGTTGGTAGGAATATGGACATTTCAGCAGAAGTCCAGATGGAAGGATAATGATGGCTGGATGACAAGTTCCAGACTCTTCCCTCTAAAGTTATACACTCTGTAAAGTCCCTAAAATTATAAATCCTTCTTCAGTATATTAGTCTGCTGGGGCTGCCATAAAAAAAAAAAAAAGACTGCCTGGCTTGAACAAAAATTTATTTTCTCACAGTTCTGGAGACAGTCAAGGTGCCAGCTAATTTGGTATCTGGTGAGGCTCTTTTTGTGGCTTGCAGATGGCTGCCTTCTCACTATGTCTCCACAGGTTGAAAGAAAGAGAGAAAGAGACAAAAGGAAAGGGAGAGGATGTGGGAGAGAGAGAGAGAGAGAGAGAGAGAGAGAGAGAGAGAGAGAGAATAGATCTGTTGTCTATTGTTATAAGGACACCAATACTGTCACATCAGGGCCCCCTCCTCATGACTTAATGTAGTCACAATTACCTCTTCGTAGGCCGTATCTCCAAATACTGTCACATTGGGGGTTTATAGCTTCAACATATCTGGAGAGACACAATTCAGTCCATAGCATTCAAGGAGGAGAGGGGAGGGGAAATGTCTGAATTGACTGAGGTTAAATCTAAAATGACTATATGTCTTGGTTTGGATTTTCCAAAAGGAGAGCCTGAAATAAGGATTCGTGTGCAGGTGGTTCAACTGGGAGACGATTCCAGAGAGCAGGAGTGAGGGACTAGGAGAGTTAGACAGGAAAGGCGGCAAAGCCAAGGTAAAGGAGTGTTATTGAGGTAGCCATTGTGGGCAATAGGAGCTCAATTCCATTGAGACCTCTTGAGAGTCATGAGAGTTGTCTACCTGAAGGAAGGGAGACTGAGGCATTTATCAATCGGCTTCCACCCCCAAATGGTCAAGGGATGCCCTCATCGTATATATATGCACACATATATTTGTGTATACACACATATATATATATATATGATTTATTAGAAGAAATTGGCTCGCATGATTATGAAGGGTGGCAAGTCCCAAGATCTTCAAGGTGAGCTGGCAAGCTGCGGACGCAGGAGAGCCAGAAGCACAGTTCCAGTCCAAGTCCAAAAGCCTGAGAACTGGGAGAACCAATGGCGTAGTTCCAGTCTGAAGGCCAGCAGGCTCAAGACCCAGAAAGAGCTGATGCTTCAAATAAAGTCCAAAGACAGGAAAAAGCCAATGTGCCAGTTCAAAGGCCATCAGGCACGGAGAATTCTTTCTTTTTCAGGGAAAGGTTGGGCTTTTTGTTCTATTTGGGCCTTCAATTGATTGAATGAGGCCACCCACATTAGAGAGGGCAATCTGCTATACTCTGTCTACTGATTTAATTGTTAATCTCATCCCAAAACACCCTCTCAGAAACACCCAGAATAACATTTGACCAACTATTTGGGCACCCATAGCCCAGTCAGGTTGACACATAAAATTTACCATCATACCCTCAGAGATGATCACTCTTCTGCATGTCTAAGCTGCCTGTGCACTACAGGCCAAGTGAGTACCAGCCAATGTTTGTGAATTTAAAGGAACCCCTGGGCAAGAAACCAAAAGCTCAGGACATAGACATCTGACTAGAGGATGGCAGTTGGGAGTAAGTCAAAGCCCATATGGAACTGTGCACTCAATAAGGCTTAAATTAGAAGTGAGGCAAAGATGATGTTGTTTGGGACATGACAGTATTGTCTACATTAGGGTTTTCAAATTTTATTAAGATTGTTATTTTTCTGCTATTAACAGAATAGAGATTCCAAAAAGAGGTTATATTGAGTTATGGAAGCATTTAGAAAGCTACACCTTCTGCACATCTGATTTTGTAGTTAGTCTGGGATATTCACAGCCACCTTACACTTATAAAAACTCTTAATACACTAGATCAGCTTAATCAAATCTTGGCAATCAATGAGTTTCTGTCCAATCACCTCATATCTAATATGCTTGTAACTGATTTTTCCACATTAATTTATCCATTGAACATTTATTGCATATATAAGCCATATGCCAGTTGGGAGCAAAACAGGTAGAAAAGATGAACTTTCTACTGTCTAATAGCTCCCCAATACTTGCCTACAAGACAAAACGTTGATTTTGTGAATACCAGCAGCTCTATGTTATTATGACTTTAGGTCTTATAGGCACACACTGTCTCTAGTTGGAGACTGAGAGGAAAAACAAATATGTACCCAAAAGTTGGAGGTTGCAGACATTCACATTAGTTATAAGTCATTTCCACTCAAGTGCAAATTGACCTCAAATACTAGGCATGCCTACATCTAAATTTATAAAGACAAAAATATTTCTCTTCAACTCACTACCACCACTGCTCTCTTCCTTTTTACTCCTTGGCAATAAAGGAGTCAATCCAAACCTGCAATTTTTTTTTTTTTGTTCTTCTTGTTCACAAATAAATAGAAATAAGTGTCTTCAAAATATTCCTCCTGCATTTCCTTTCTACTCTTTCCTTCTTATTTATTGACTTTTACCTTTCTCTAGTTTTTGCTTCTCCCATTCTTCCCAAAAGTCCAAAAAAAGAAAAGGGGGGTGAAAAACCAATGAGGAAGGGAGAGCAGGAAAAAAAGGTCCATTTTTTTTTTTTATTTCAGGGTATTATGAGGGTACAAACATTATGGTTACACTTTATGTCTTTGCCTCACCCAAGTGAGGGTTAAAGGCATGCCCTTCCCCCCTACAATGCTCCCCGTGTCTTTTAGTTGCAAGTTTACCCCCCCATCCCCCTAATCCCTGGAGAGTATTACTGCCATGTGAGCACCCTAGTGTTCGTCAGTTAGTACCAATATGATGGCGAATACAAGTGGAGCCCATTCCTCCGATCTTGTCGTGCCTCACTTTGGATAATGGGCTTAAGTTTAATCAAGGAAAGTATAAGAGGTTCTAGACCACTGTCGTTTCTTATGATTGAGTAATATTCCATTGTATGTATATACCAAATTTTAATAATCCACTCATGGATTGACGGGCACTTGGGTTGTTTCCACATCCTTGTAGTAGTGACTTGTACTGCCATAAACATTCAGGTGCAGATGTCTTTACCATAGAATGTTTTGTGCTCTTTTGGGTAGATGCCTAATAGTGCTATCAGTGGTCGCACTAATTTACAGTCCTACCAGCAGTGTAAGAGTGTTCCTGTCTCTCCACATCCTCACCAGCATTTGTTGTTTTGGGATTTTTTGATAGAGGCCAATCTCACTGGGGTTAGGTGATATCTCATTGTGGTTTTGATTTGCATTTCCCAAATGATCAAAGATGTTGAGCATTTTTTATATGTTTGCTGGCCATTATTCTGTCTTCTTTTGAAAAGTTTCTGTTCATTTCCTTTGCCCATTTGTTGATGGGGTTGTTTGATTTTTTCTTGTTGATTTTTTTGAGTTCTAGATAGATTCTGGTTATCAGCCCTTTATCAGATGTGTAGAGAGCAAATATTTTCTCCCATTCTGTGGGCTGTCTATTCACTC